>BQNB010181589.1:0-12578 GCA_026074375.1 Tanacetum coccineum
GTCGTTCTTATATTATCTTGTGTTATTGATCTGAGAAGTAACACGCCTCGGACCCTTATTCCGCTGCGACCCTATTTGGGGGTGTTACATCACTGAACTTGTGCACCTCAGTCTCCCTCATCATCTTCTTATGATTATTCGTATCTTTGTAGATTACGGCCCTTGGCTTGGAAATAATGGTGTAATCTTCTTTGAAGAGAAAATCAGTAGCATCCCAACTTGGTTATATAAGGTTTAGCTTCGTCTGATAGCTCTCAATGCCGAGTTGCAATTCTTCCATACGTTTTCTGATGACAATGTTCCTAATCCATAGGTTGACTGCGTTGAATAGGTTAACTTTGTCGGATCCAGACAAATGGTTGAGCTTGCCTTTTCTTTGAGAATGTCATCGGACCAAAATATATGTTTAGGGGTCAATTGTTTCTGTGGTGTGAAAGTTGCAAGATAATTCTCTTTTGAGTATTCTGGAGGTATAATCTTGACTTTCTTTTTCACACACATTGGGTCTTTCATTTTCTTCCTAGTAGTCTTGGCTATCTCTAGGGTATCCTCTGAGTCATGAACTATGGCTGGGACATGATGGGTTTTGACTATTTCATGACCATTATAGAGAGTAGATTGAACTCGCATTGCTTTTGCGAGATATATGGGATTTTTGTAGCCTATTGCTACCTTTTTCTTTTCATCATAATAGGGCTTTGGTTTACATAACATGTGAACTGTTTGAAGAGACTGATCTTGTTTGAATAATTTATCTTCAACCTTTTCTTTTAAAGCTTTCATGTCCAGAAAATCTTCAAGGTATTTGTTTTCTTTCTGTTTAAAATCCTTTTTCAAAGTTGCAACTTCCTCTCTCATTGACTTGTTATGGCCAATGGTAGAATTAAGTTGCATTTTTACAGAATGAAGTTCCTTTTTCAAAGATTCTTCCTTAATGTTAAGGTCAGTGATAATTATTCTCAATTGTTCATCAATCTTTTATTTACGTTCATTTAATTCAAACCTTGACCGTCTTTTATACAGTTCAACTTGTTCCTTATATCTTGCAAGTTTAACATTTAATGATGCATTAACTACTTTACTCTGCTCATTCACAGAAACACATTGGGCAGTCTGTTTATGCATATCATTGATTATCATCATTAAAGCATCATTTGGTATAGAACATACATTACTTTGTACAACTGGCACTGCGTTGTTCTTCGCATACTGCTCATACGGAATAATATTACTATTACTCGTATATTCAACATATGAGTCAACAATGTAGTTTGGTTGTACATCATTTTGCATCTCGTGTATTTCATGATACTCACCAATACTATCTACATAGTTATCATGATCTTCTACCTCAGATAGAATGTCCGAATCATATGATGGACCAGCTTCATCATAGATTGGATCGGCTGATGATAGATTTGCCATGAACATGGTCTGTGTAGTAGGAACCTCATCAACATCAGAATCAAAGGCATTACAATGATCAGCATGAAAGACGTTGTCCTTGTTGAGTGCCAAATCTTGTACTGGTGCCTCATCTACATCATCATCAAACATGTTTGTCTGTCCACCTGTAATAAACAGTAAATTCTCTTCATCCAAAACCGCTATATTCTCCTGAGCTTCCATCATCAACATCTTGTCCTTTAAGTATTCTGAATTATGTGGTCACTTTGGTTGAGTGCAATTTCTTGCTATATGCCATATTCCATTGCAGTTATAACACTTAATCTGCCTTGCTTGACCAGGATTTGCATTGCCCACTCTGTTATGAACTCCCCCATTCCGAGCTGCAACTACTCCCCTAGCATAATTCCCTTGACCTCTGTTCTGTCTACCCTAAACATTATAAACAACAACCCTGCTATTTTGAACTGTATATTGGTTCATTTTGTTAGATGAAGTTCGGAGTTGATTGTTGGTTTGAGGAAGGTGTGTTTTGTAAGATTGGGCGAGTAGGGCAACTATTTTGGTTAAGTTTTCAATCAAGTCATCGGTTGGGGTAAAGCCTGAATCAAGTTGTGTGTTATCAGCAAATTGTGGTTGATAGTTAACTGGAGGGACATATGTAGATGGTAGAATAACGGATGATTGTGAAGGGTACTGATGAGGTGAAACATTAGACACTAAGGCAAGAGGATCAATAGCATGTTGATTGTATCTTTCCAGCATCATCTTGTTCTCATTAGCATGTGCCTTGTGTTGCTTCAAGTAAGCATACAGCTGATCATAGTTAGATTGTTTCAAGCCTCTGTTTAGTTTGACTGCAGTCATGAATCTACCCCATTCAGGCAACATGTTGTTCACAAACTTTAAGTTCAGCTACATTTTGGGCATAGTCATCTTGATGTTTCGCATGTCGTTGATGAGCTTTGTAAACCTGACATAGTATTCGTGAATGGTTTCTCCTTTGTTCTGACGGAAGTGTTCAAATTCATCGTACAATTGTGATTCATGTTCATCTTTTGTTATCTCAGAACCTTCGAGGAGCATCTTCACATTATCCCAAATGTCTTTGGCATCAGTGTAGTGATTGATGAGTGTCTAGATGTCTTTTGGTAAGCCTTGAAGTAGAATATTCATTGCAAGAATGTCAGCTTTAAAACTCTACTTTTCTTCTGCCGTTAGGTCAGCAAAGACTCTATCATGTTCTGGTCCTAGATGAAGTGCACCTTCAGTACCTTCAGCAAGTGTTTCTCTAAACTTTCCCATCTTAAATGGACCTTCATCAATCGAATTAAGTATGTTTACCTCCTTATCTTTTCCCAGACAGTACAAACGACTATGTTGTTGCCAAGACTCAAAGTCAGTCCTAGAAAGCATTGGTGGACGGGTATCGGAACCGGCACACTAGATATCTTCAGAAAGATTAGCCATCATGTTTAATTGTGAAATGATATAAGTTGATCATTCAATGATTAGTGAGTGTATGTTAAAAGTGGTGAAGTTAAATTACGTGTTTTGTTGTTTTGGTTTGTTAAGTCTTAAGTTTGAATGTAAGAAAAAGTGTCCAAGTGTCCAAATAGTGTCTCAAACTGCTGCCTAGGGTGTCAAACCGCTGCCTAGACAAACCGCTGTTAAGAAGAATAAATTAACCCCAAACCACTACTAGTAAACCGCTACTAACAAACCGCTAGAAACAAACCGCTACGAAGAGAATGTTAGTAAACCGCTACGAAGGGAAATACTACCAAACTGCTGCCAAAAAACCAAACCGCCAGAGGTTCGATTAGTAAACCGCTATGGGGTTAAAATCTTCAAAAACCTGTAAGCAAACCACTATGGTAAACCGCTACCAAGTCAAACCGCCAATAGTAAATAGCTATGAAGAAAAAACTAGTAAACCGCTACGAAGATTAATTGCCAAACCGCTGCTAAGGAATCAAACCGCCATGGTTTCTTTTCCTAAACCGCCGTGAAAAATAAATATCTTTGAAACCTATAAACCGCTACCTTTAAACCGTCGTTACTAAAAGACAAACTGATGTCCCTATCTATCTGTCAAACCGCTATCGATAAGACATACCTTTCTGCTAATAAGACAAACCGTTGACACAGTACGAATTGACAAACCGCCAGAATTGTACTTGCTCTGCCAAACCGCTGTGATAAACAAATAACACTAAACAGCCGGCTTGAAACACTTACCTTTTCACCTAAAAACACCTAAAAGTTACCCTTTTGAATGTTTTTGCTTGATTTCTTTTGCACAACTGAGTACTAGAAGGTTATAACTACTAGAAAAACACCTAAACTTTAACACAACAAAGATTAAAATCTAGGAAAATGAAGAATAAGCTAAAGAACCTAAAAAGTACACTTTTGATCTAAACCAAGCAAAAAATACACATACACACTAGCTAATCATTCCATGGGCTCTGATACCAATTGTAGGATATTGGAAATCATACCATAATGGAAGATTATAGGTTAAGCCGATTTCTAGAGAGAGAAATACTAGAGAGAAAGTTCTAGTGAGAGAAAATAGAATACTTGTATAATGAAATGACTAACCACCTCTTCTATGAGATGGAAGAGGCTTATATAGTGTGTACAAAACCGGCCCAATGGCCATGGAAATGGGCTTACACGTTGGGGTTTATTACCCGACCTATTACTGTATGTCATACGCTTTACATTAAACTACGAGCTAAGATAAACGATAAAATACACGGGGTGATCGAGTCTTTTTCTTGTATCTAACATTATTAATAAAAACATGTTCACAATGATTGCTAAACTAAAAATGAATCGTTTTATAAGAATCAAAAATGAAAAACGCCGAAGTACGGCGTACTTTTTCTTAAGCGCGCCAGTTGTCGCGATTTTTTGCAAAACATCAGGGGAAGTACGCTGCACTTTTGCACATGGAAACTTATAGAGCCTTGATGTCTTCTTCATTATGCTAAAACTGATCCCTTTATTGATTTGTAAATACTTAATAATGTTACTTGACTACAAAATTTCATTTATATTTATTGGGACTAACATACTAATGTTTATTTCAATGTTGTTTTGTAAAAAGATAGAAATGGACCCGCATACGAGCTTAGGACGTTTGTGCATGGATGGATACCATAAAATAACTCTCAATGATATGATTGGAAGTGAATGTAACTAGAGTGGTCCGGAGTATTTAGACACCGCCGATAGTGGGAAAAAGAAAGAAGTTAAGGCTTTCATGTTTTATAAGATGGAAGGTGAAGAGGCGTGCGAACGCTACATAACCCCGTATGGAGGGGTTGGATGCTTATGACAGTGTGACTGACCTAGAGTATGAGAAAATTTTGATCTCAAATGAATTCGTGGTAAACTTGGTTTGACTTTTGAGGTAATGAAGAATGGTGAAAAAGTTGTGAACCAAAACTTGCTAGTGGCGTTAAAAGGAGAATTATAATTTGTTGATATTGTTGTTAATATAGAAGAGGATGATGTGGAACCGTGTGTGATTTTTAGGTGATCATTTCTTAAACTCACCAAAGCTATTATTGACTTTGGAAATTGCATTCTTACTATTTGGTCTGAAATCATTACTTTTGACTCGCATGATGACGAGTTGGATGCTTTGTTTGCTAGCATTAATGTTGAATAATTACCACTAATTGACATATCTGATTTCCCACCTTTTATGTGCAACATGGAAAAGAATTTAAGGACCAAGAAAAAGCCTTCTAAGACTTACAAGATGAATTATGATGGTGAGGGACCTTCTCTTACTATTAACCACCCTAGAACTCAAGAGTAACTTACTAGAGAGGAGATGGAAGAATACTTGAATGAAAGGATAATCCTAATAAATGAAAGGAGGCTAAGAATTGAAACTTTAAAGTATAGTGATAGACATAAGAAATTACTTGATAGTGTTTTTCTTGATAAACTTAAATTGGATGGAGAATTTGAGCTTGAAGAGGAGATAGTTTGTGAAGAATTGATAAAGGGTTATAAAGCTATCAAAAAAAAATACCCTGGAGTTTTTTTGTTGCCTATTCTAGGCCTGTAAATAAACCAGATGAACATGAACGAAGCTTTGTTTATGTTCGTTTATTTAATTTTAACCGGCTAAATAACGAACATGAACGCTCTTGTTCATGTTCATTTATTAAGAAAATGAGTTATTCATATCCGTTCATTAAATAACTAATCGAGAGCTAAACGAACATAAACGATCGAACATAATTGAACGTAGACAAACAAACATAAACTAGATTAAATTATGCATGATATTTTGTTTCATAAGTGTTGTGTTGTTTAAACAAACCAATTTTAAAAGTATACAATTAAAATATATGATATACGAACATAAACAAATAAACGTACATAAACAAACGCAGTAGCGGACGTTTACGAACACAAATGAACGGATGCGACTTTTGTTCATGTTTGTTCATTTAACCAAACGAACATAAAATATTGTTCATGTTCGTTCATTTAATAAATAAATGAACATAAGCAAACTTCTTACCGAACAGTCTATGAAGTGTTCACTAAACGTTCAGTTCATTTACGGCCCTAGCCTGTTCGCTTGGAAGGAAAATATAAATATGATGCCTTATCGTATTTTGAGCTCTTGGATAGGAATATAGTTAAACTAAGAAGTGACAAGGTGAGAATGCTTGATCACTCGAATGCGAAGACTATGAGGCGTTTACTTAATGTTCTTTGCCAAGTTGGAGTTACCACCATACTTGCAAACTTGATGCTACTAGATGTTCTTGTTGATCGAGATGTTCCTATCATAGTTAAGAGGAGTTTCATGTACACGTGTGGAGCCATAATGAATACAATCAAAGGAACAATGTCAACTTTTGATGGTTTTGTTCACCAATAATTCAAAGTGGCTAACGTAAGGAATGTGCATGCGAAAAGCGATAAGGATGATGATGAGGATTATTGCTTGAAAATAGATGATTCGGGAAAACCTTTTTATGGGCCTAACCGTCCTAAATACTTAGAATGTGAAGATCCAATGGACCGTGCTCTAGCCCAACGAGATTCTCTTAACCCATTTAATATGATATGTGTTTGGAAGAAAGTCGTGCCTTTTCTAGGAGCCTTACCCGTTTCATAAAAGTACCGATTGAAAACCTAACTACTCAGGGCGTAATACTAAAAAAGAAGGTGATAGGAAATGACATGTAAAAATTCATAGGTTTTCTGTACCCAAACTAGATTAACATATAGCAGAAAAAACAATTAATCTAGAGCAAGAAAGAAATTAAACCCTAAAGGATCTTAACCTAACAAATAAAAGCAACTTAAAAGAAATAAATAAAAAAATAAGAAAATACTAACCTTTGAGAAAATCATATTTCTCACATACAGACCACCTTGATCAAACTTGGAGGAAAGTACTCAAACAAGAGTACCTCTAATAGCTCACACCCACAAACCAAATAGAAAAGGGATTCGAACTCCTAAGGTCTCGTTACACGAGTTGACTCTTACAATGAGTAGGAATGAGAAAGAGAGAATGAGCAAATAAAGCCTTGGCGTACCCCATCTATTTATATGGAGAGGAAGGGACTTAGAATAGCTTTTTGGAGGGATGTGGGATCCCCCAAAAAATGTCCCATGGGTCCTTATGGGTCTTCTCGGTCCGTTCAACTTAATACACCTTGTATTAGTTCATATTCAGCCCATGCTTCTTTATAATTAGCTTCTAATTAATTTACCAACTATTAATAAATTAATAAACTATTTAATTATACATATAATATTAATTCTAATTAATATTATCTCTCCTTTATTATTTCTCTTAATGGTTCAATGAGGGCAACCCAAAAAGGACTCTATTTTTGACGATAGTCTTACCAATTAGTTATGAACTTGGTCACTAAATCCAACATTCTCCCACTTGGAAAAGTCATATAATTGGTCTAAGTCTATCCTTATTAACTAAGTATAGAGTGCCATCCAACGCAACTGCCAAACTCTGAATCATATCTAAGAGACAACCCTTAGATAAGTGATCAACTATTCTGTTGTTCTACTGATATCGTATGAACCTGAGACATGGATTTTAATCAATCTCTAGGTTCAACATTATGTTTCCTGATTTCTAACTATTTGACTATATGAGACTACTGAATTGAACACATCAATTTAGGCCCGACCAGGCCTAACGCATTTAAGTCAATATCTAATCATCGAGGGGCCCATGGATATCACTTTCCCATTTAGGCAAAAGGAACAAATAAACTTTGAATACATAGAACTAGTCAACTCATCATGTCATACCTAGCATATCCTTTATAACTGGCATTTACGCGCATCGTTTAAATAAACTAAAGTATAACATACTTGAAAAACTAGAAAATCAATGTATCTCCATTTTAAGAATAGAAGATATTATCATCTTAGAATTATTCATGATATTAATTCATGAAGTAATCTCTCTAAGTACGGGTTTCTCCTATACTTAATTCCCATTAAGTACTCATGAGTGTTGCAGCATTCTCTTTGTTATGTCTAATCTTTATAGATAATCTACTAACACTCCATGGACCTCATAAATCATTCTTACTTCGGCTGTAAGTATGCGAACGAATTGAGAGGCGAGTTTGAGTAAACTAAGTACTCGGGAAGTGGATTCTAAACATGCAAAAAAGAAACATAACGATAAATAATAGTAAATGGTAGCACACATGCAAATAAACAAATCTCCATTATTTAATCACCATATCTATTACAATATCAATCATTGTTTATAATGTTTCAAATTCAAACTAACAACTAAAACTTTATATTATCTTTCAATCCTATGCTCCTAGTATGTTCATCGTGTCTGGACTTAGCCGATGCCTTTGTGAATGGATCAGTTGGATTATCCTCTGAATCCTCTGATCGTATATGCTTCACAACCATGTCTCCTTCTTCTACTTTGCTTCGAACAAAATGGTATTTTATTTCAATATGATTTGACTTTCTATGATCCTTGGGTTCATTAGTCAAGGCAATTGCACTCTCATTATCACAGAATATTTCAATAGGGTCTTGTACTGTTGGAACAACTCTAAGATCTCTAATGAAATTCTTCATCCAGATAGCTTCCTTTGAAGCCTAACAAGCTGCAATATACTCGGATTCGCATGTGGAGTCAGCCACTATATTTTGCTTTGAACTTTTCCATGTCACAGCTCCCCCATTCAGCAAGAATACCTAACCAGACTATGAATGACTGTCATCTTTATTTGTTTGCCAACTTTAATCATAACAACCAGTCACTCTAAGTTCTTCTTCTCCACCATTAACTAAGAACATGTCTTTAGTATTTCTTAAATACTTAAGAATATTCTTTACAGCTGTCCAATAACCTTCACTAGGATTCTGCTGATGTCGACTCACTATGCCCAAAGCAAAGGAGACATCAGACCTTGTACATGTTATGGCATACATGATCAATCCTATAGCCGAAGCATATGGGACTCGACTCATTCTGTCCATTTCTTCATCAATTTTTGGACATAGATCCTTACTAATCTTTATGCCATGATGTAAGGGTTGATTCCCTTTCTTATCATTCTCCATTTTGAATCTTTTCAAAATTTTATCTAAGTACATGTCCTAACTAAGACCTATAAGACATTTTGACCTATCTCTGTAAATCTTTATACCAAGAATATATGCTGCATCTCCCAAATCTTCTATAGCAAAACATTTCCCTAACCAGTCTTTTACACTTTGTAACGTTGGGATATCATTTCCTATGAGTAATATATCATCCACATATAATACCAAGAAGACTACAACACTCTTACTGACTTTGACATATATACAAGACTCATCTTTGCTTCTAGAAAATCCAAACCATGTGACTTTCTCATAGAAGCAAAGATTCCTGCTACGAGAAGCTTATTTAAGTTCATGTGGCCTTTTGAAGTTTGCACACTCTTTTAGGATACTTTACATTTTCAAAACCTTCTGGTTGTGCCATAAACACATCCTTTGTCCATTTTCTGTTAAGGAAAGTGGTGTTGACATCCATCTCCCATATTTCATAATTATGAAACACAGCTATGGCAAGCATTATCCTAATTGTCTTTATTTTAGCTACTGGTGAGAAGGTTTCCTCATAATCAATCTTGTGGCTTTGAGTATAACCCTTCGCTACCAACCTAGCTTTATAAGTGTGTACTTTCCCATCCATGTATGTCTTCTTCTTAAAGATCTACTTACATCCCACCATCTTAAGACTGGGTGTAGTGTCAACCAATATCTAAACTTGGTTATCATACATAGACCGAATCTCGCTTTTCATAGCTTCTTTCCACTTAGCAGCCTCAAGGCTTGCCATTGCTTCCTTGTAGTTAACATGCTCATCCAATTCACTTAGTGTACTATCACTAATCTTTTCCTCTTTAATATGGAAACCATAGTAGAACTAAGGAGGCTTGTTGACTCTATTACTTGTTCTGCGAATGGGTAAGGATATATCATCAGGCTTAACATGTGTCACCACCTCTTGTTGAGTCTCAGTGTTTACTATAGGTTCTTCATCGATAGACTCTTGAATTTCTTCAAGGTCTATCTTACTCCCACTGTCCTCTTTAGATATAATTTATCTCTCAAGGAACACTCCTCTTCGAGCTACAAATACTACATT
This sequence comes from Tanacetum coccineum, assembly GCA_026074375.1. Lineage (NCBI taxonomy): Eukaryota > Viridiplantae > Streptophyta > Magnoliopsida > Asterales > Asteraceae > Tanacetum > Tanacetum coccineum. Next base: position 10,103 of record BQNB010181589.1, read on the forward strand.
ATCCTTGGGTTTGTAAAACGAATATCCAAATGGCTCTTTTGGATTACCGACAAAAAGACACTTTTTAGATATGGCTTCTAGTTTGTCCTGAGCTTCTCGTCTAACAAAAACCTCACAACCCTAGATTTTGATGTGCCAAAGAGAAGGACGTTTTCCTTTCCACATCTTAAAAGGTATATTCGAAACCTTTTTAGTGGGTACAAGATTTAAGATATGGGCGGCTGTCTCTAATGCGTAACCCTAGAAGCTTATTGGAAGTGTTGCTTGACTCATCATAGATCGAACCATGTCTAACAGGGTTCTATTTCTCCTCTCAGCAACTTTATTTAGTTGTGGTGTTCTAGGAGGAGTTAATTGTGAAACTATACTACATTTTTTAAGATGATCGGAAAATTTCGATACTAAGGTATTCTCATCCCCTATTGGATCAGAGTACTTTTATCTTTCTGCCCAGTTGGTTCTCTACCTCATTTTGATACCTTTTGAATACTTCAAAGGTATCTGACTTATGTTTAATCAGATAAACATATCCATATCTACTGAAATCATCAGTAAACGTAACGTAGTAGCGTTTTCCATCTTTTGTAACAAATGGGAACGGTCCACATAAATCTGTGTGTACTAAGTCCAATAATCCTTCATATCTTTCACACGATCCTATGAATGGTGATTTAGTCATCTTGCCCAATAAGTAAGACTCGTATACATCATCTGATTTGAAGTCGAGTGATTCCAACACTCCATCCTTTTGGAGTTGGGTGATACGTTTCTTGTTTACGTGCCCAATATCAGAATGCCACAATTTTGATTTATCAAGCTTATTAGACGAACCAACATTTAAAATCACATTGCCGTTATGACTAATACATTCAACGGTTTCATATATGCCTTTGCAAGGAGAAGCTTTAAACATAAAACAACCATTTGAATAAACCAAAATATCTCCATTCTCATTATAAAATGAAAATTTATAACCATCCTTAAACAAAACATGAAATGAAATAATGTTTCTTGTCACTTCTGACGAATAACATCAATTATCTAAATCTATCCAAACTCTAGACTTCAGCATGAGCTCGTACTTTCCAATCCTTATCACAGGCATGATTTTCCTGTTTCCCATGACTAAGTTGAGCTCTCCATGCTTCAACCTCCTACTTTCCTTTAGACCCTGTAAAATAGTGCAAATGTGAGTACCACACCCTTTATCTAGGACCCTACAAATCCGAAGTTGTAATATTGTGGAGTTTGATCATAAACATACCTGAGTGACTACCCTTTTCAACCTTTCTATCTTTAAGGTCCTTCAGATATTTTGGCCAGCTATGCTTCCAATTCCCCTTCGTGTTGCAGTAGAAGCTCACTGCTTCCTTTGGATCGCTTGTAGGTGCAATCTCAGATTCAGCCTTTCTTTTAGACCCACGATCGGACTTTCCTTTTGCGGCCTTTCCTTTCCAGTTGGAATGATAAGTCTTTTTTTTCTTTGCATTGTGACCAACAGTCAACACAGGAGCTACTGAAGTAGAGGGCACATCAATTATCTTGATCCCTTGCTCAGTGGTTTGCAACAAGCTATGGAGTTTCATTATTGAGGTCTCTTTCTCATTCATTTGATACGAGAGCATAAACTGATTGTAATCAGCTGGCATACCGGATAGGATTATGTTAATAGAAAGCTCAGCATCAAACACCATGTTCAGAGATTCTAATCTGTCAAAGTACCCTTTCATCTCTAAGATGAAAGCACAAATAGAGGCTCCAGGTTTCAGTTTGCAAGCCATGAAGGATTTAACAACAACAAGGCATTCCTTGCTTGCCTTTGCCTGAAACATTTTAATGAGCTGTTGGTACATTTCATAAGCACAAGTGTTCTCAAAAGTCTTTTGCAGTTTAAGGCTCATAGAAGATGCCATGATGCATGACACTTTGTTTGCGTCATCATAGTGCTTTCGGTGAGTTTCAATCTCTTCTTGGGTTGAATCATCATCGATTGTGGAAATTTGCTAATCGAGAACATACTCTTTGTTCTCGTACCTTAGGGTGAACCTAAGGTTTCGCATCCAGTCCATATAGTTAGGACTAGTGAGTCTTTCCCTCCCAAGAACAGAGAGTAATGAGAAGTTTGAGTTATTTGTGGGATTGGGAGCGAGAGGATTGGCACCATTTTCAGTAGACATCTATAAGATAAAATAGTTTTAGTTAGCATGAATATACCTTAATTAATTATTCAATTTTAAATTAAGGCTAGGATCTATATTTTAGATTCGTTTATGAAGAGGTCTGACATAATCACATCATGAATTTATTTTAAGTAGACAATGTCTGTAACACCCTCAAATCTGAGTATGCAGCGGAATGTTGAATATCCGAAGGCGTTACATTATTGGGTTAATAGCATAAGATCAGAGAACGACTACTAAACGTGTCGTTTGAAAAAGATACATTGGATTAACAAAATACTTGTTTGTTACATAAG
>BQNB010181590.1:0-12578 GCA_026074375.1 Tanacetum coccineum
TTATGTTTTCTAGTTTAGGCTTTATATAGGGCTTAACTAAGGTTAAGGAACTCTAGTTAAGTTAACTAGTGTTAGATATTAGAAAAAGACTCGGTCATCCCGTGTATTTTACTGTTTATTATAGCTCGTAGTTTAATAGTTAATAGTACGATTTTCGGTATTAAGTCGGGTACTAATACCCGGTATATTGTAAGTACTATATAAGCCTCTTCCAACTTTGGAAGAGGTAAGCTAGTCATTTATTCCTTTCATACAAAAACACATTTTCTCTCTCTAGAAAAAAATCTCTCATGTGTTTCTCTCTCTAGAAACAAGCCAAGTCTAAGAATCGATCCCGTGTTACGATATATGATATACCACAGATTCGTTGACACTCCTCTTGACTTCTCAACATTTGTGATGAACCGACTTAAAGTTGATACTCTAACTATTGAATTATTAGCCGGTCCAACATTTGAGCTGATGAAAGGATCATGCAAGAGTCTAATAGAACTTAAGTATTTCTTTGAAGAAGTCTACAAGGCAACCACTGATCAATTAGACTAGAACAACCCTGAAGGTCAGCAATATCCTCATGATCTGCGAAAACCACTACCATTGATATCTAATTTTTGAGGTCGTCGTGTCATACCTTTCGATCACTTCATCAACAATGACCTAGTGTATCTAAGTGGTGGTGTCTCAAGCCGAACATATACAACTTCAGTGACGAAGAAAAAGGCTGCAGATTACGAGAATATCAAATGGATTAAAGATCGAGTCCCTAACACAATGTGGAGTCAAGTGCCGGTTAGCTATAACAAACATGCACTCTGGGGAATCTCACACTGGGGGTAAAAATAACAACAATTCTATGGATTTGCAGCTAATAGGGAATCTGCTCGAGATGTCTACTCCAAACGCAGAATCATTCCTGTCACAAAGCTTTAAATAGTCGAATGACATAATTACAAGCATCTGGATTGGATCACTGTTCATAGAGATGATGAAAAGTTATATATATTCAAAGAAGGCGATTTCAACAGGCTTCGCATCCAAGACATCGAAGACATGCTGCTTTTCTTGTTCAAGGCAAGTTGACAAATCTCACGCTTTTGAAAGAACGCTAGTTTTAAGTTCTCTTACGAACAGTTTACAGATAGCGTTGTCATTAATGGCGGCGTGGAAGCTATTAAATTTGGTGTCGTAGTTATCAAAAAGAAGCTCAAACCTCACAAAGCCGAATACGTACAGATACTGATCTTATAATAAAGGGAAGCTTATACTGCTACCTCAATTCCCAGAGGTTTCATTTACCAAAACAAAGACAAGAAGAACAGATTGATGCGTATTGATGAACTACACAAGTTCAGTGATGGTACACTCAATGATGTTTAGACTGCTCTTGATGGTCAGTCTAAAGTTGAATGCGGGATGGTAAGTATCTGCCTCAGACTATTTGGAGACAAAGTGATAGAGATAAAGAATGAGCTATGATCCAGGCAATTGGACAAAACTAGCTAACACCAAGAGGTTATGCGGTGCCTGGTGAAATTGTTGTGTGTGTGGGACTGTACGAGGAGATTTTGACTGGTGCAAAGGACCATATGATTTATCATATGATGTCCTCATCATAACAGGTTAAACCTTGTACGTAATAAATAACTTGTAAAGTTTATATATATGTAGTATAGACATTATGGTGATATTAAGAAGTGCTCGAGTATAAAATTTTTAAGAAATTCTTAGTAAATTCAAAAATTTTCAAATTATTGTACTCAGCACTGTCTTATATACCCTCAAATATTGAGGGGGAGCATTAAAATGTTCCTGTTAGATATTGTGTAACATTTTGTCCCCGAACGTTTAATCAATTGATATCCAAAATATCAAGGGATTAACATTTTGGATAAGGGGAGAAAATGTGATTAAACTGAATCTAATTTGTATTGAAATGTGATCAGATAAAATTCGGACTCAATGCACTCCACACTTAGCATCCACACTTAGCATGTACTATGATTACGATGCACATGTTAAGGGGGAGCTTTTAGTGATGATGAAAAACTCTTAAAGTGTAAATCGTTTGATATTTATATCAAACACTTTGATTGAACTTTTTAATGATTTTGGCTTCGATTGTGATGGAATACCCAAAAGACCGACCATGTACTTAAATTTATGGAGTTATAAGGTGGTTAGGTATAGGTATTCAAATCCCATGATCCAGCCAGAACGGGAGGGATCTACCCAAGGGTATCCACTAGATAGTATAGAAGTCTTTAAGTATGATACAAAATGAGAAAAAGTGAGAATCGGGAAAAGTGCCGACTAAGATAGAGCTAGTACTAGAACAAGCCCAACAAGGTACTAGTTATGAAGTATCGGTAAGCACTGAAGGGGTTGAAGAATTAAAAAGAAAAGTTAAGATAAAGGGTGAAAAGAAAGAAGCCCTCCTTACACTTATGCAGAAACCGGGTCAATACATCTGCTGTCAAGAATCACAAAGATGATTGCTGACATTAAAGACTGACATCATGGACCCAGTGATGCAATGCACAACCCTCCCTAGCCACTTAAGGTCTCTCAAAAGACTCTTGTTTCATTTCTCACGGAGATTACATGCATTTCTATCAACTTTCTCACTCCGAGTTAGTTGATATTGAAAAGGTGGCAGTCTGCTCCAGCCTCCGATCACTAAAACCAAAGTGCACTATTGAGTCTAGAGCCAAAAGAGATCATCTATAAATCTCATTAGGACACTTGTCAAAATTATGCTTGCTATCTCACACAATGTGAATAACGAGAAATATAAAGAGTCCTACGCATTATCCTTGTGATTTTGCCAGAACATCCGAGTGATACTTAAGTATTCACAATGAAGATGGAAATCCTGCTTGAGCCAACATCAAACAAGCTCATGGTAGGTGACTTGTGCAATTCTTATGAATCAAACTTGTGACAACTGGAAAGCAACAACAGTGCGATTCTATATGAATCAAACTTGTTCCAGGTTATGGATCGACGATTGATGAATTTTTGAAATGATTAACACTCTCGATGTGTCACAAAACCACTTTAGCAAGTGACACGTCGATTGACTTTTCAAATCGATTTTTCTATTCAATCGGTGAGATAGTAACTCACTGGTTCACTCTTATCGTGTTGTCTGCTTTGAGACGTTCCGGTAATGAGAACATGCTGAGTTTGATGAATCTAATGCAAATGTGTTAGAAAGATTCTATACTTCAGCTGGAAATCCTGTCAAGGAGATTCTTCCTAAATTGAATCTACCTGATCACAGGTCGATCCTCACAGATTCGAAGGTTACTCCAACCAAACACGGGCGAATGACAAAGCCATATTCGTCCCCCCGCTTTATTGCTAACTGTTTTAATACATGATACTTAAAGATAGAGGTTTTCTAGCTGACTCACAAGATTCATAGCCACATGCTCATACCCGACTGACAAACATAAAGACATCATGAAAGCTCAAGTACATATTTCAAGTCTTCCGCTACTCTGATACCGTACGTCTTTCTCGAAGTGACGAAGTGTTAAAGTTAAAGAACCTCAAGAAAGATGCAATATTAAAGCTTTTCAAGATAACATATCAAGAAAGGTATGAGCATGTCGGTCCAAAAGTCACAAGCTAACAAGATGGCAAAGTTTACAAGATGGCGAATTGAGATTATGCTTGGTTGATGATCTCATGGTGTTCAAGATAACATTTTCACATTCAAGTCAAGATAAAGGAACAAGCTCAAGCCTAAAGTCAATGATCACTACATCAAATCACAAGTTAATGATTGAAGTTAAACGAGCTCAAGACTAAAGATGAAGCATAGTATGCTAGGTTTAAATTTTGTAAAATGGAGTGACCTCCCTTAGGGGGAGATTGTTAGGAACACGAAAGTGTCGGTCACTTCCATAGATAAAAATCGTTAGTTCGTTATGTAATTTTTGGAAACTTACATAGGTAGTTAGACCAAGGCCCATGGATAAGCCCATCAAGCCAAGGCCTATCCGCCCCTTGTAAGTATATAAACACATCTCCATGCCTTGGATAGGTGGTTGGTTGGTTGTATTTTTCACATAGTAATGCATTTTCTTTCTCTTACTTTCTCTCACTAAAATACATCCTTCCTTCCTACTTTCTCTTACTAGTTCTTGTTGTTAAAGATTACACATATTCTTCAATTGGTATCAGATCAATATTAAAGCTACCATATGTTTTAGTAATTTCACCAAATCAATCCATATGTGTTATATTGCGTGCGTTTATCGACTTGTCGCATTAACTTGTCGACCTCCCGTGATAAACCCTTTTGTTGCACTCATTTTTAGTGCAAGATAAACCCTTCCGAGCCATTCTTTCATTTCATTACCCCTTATATGTATTGTTTTGTTACACCATTTCATATAAGCCTACTGTGTAGTCTATAATCCATAGTTGGGGAGTTGCTAGTTGCTTAAGTTCATGGTTTGCGTAAAAGGATGCGGGAATTGCGCTTTAATGGAATATTTACCATTTTGATAAATGAAGACCCCTTTACCCTTATCATGTTTCAACACATTTGAACTCAATTAGGGGGGGGGGATTTATGATTGGATACTCCATGCTACAGATTTTTTAGAAAAAAAAATAGTAGCGTAGAAAATCTGTAGCATGTTAGAATAAGTGTTGGTTAAATTATAAAACCAACCAATTTATGATATATGATGATTACCTCGTATGTAGTTCGAGGATGATTTAGAGTTGGTAATGTTTATATACCAACTGTTTTGTTTGAAGGTTAAGTTAGTGTACATTTCTTTTGCCTTGGCAAAATTATTTGGCAAACTGGATATCTACACTATAACACTAGCTCATTATTAATGATGATCAGATTCTTGCATCTTGACACTTGAACTTATTGATGGACGATGACTAGTGATGGGGAGATTATGGATATTAGACTATTTGTTTGTTTATTTTTTACACTTTTTATATGTGCATCTCATGTTTATTCCTTCCCTTGATCATTTTTAGTTGCTTTTAATCCTAACCATTGGTGTACTTGAGTATTAGATGAGCAACCACTTGGCGCTTGTTCACTTGTGGTTTCGTTGTCTTTGCTCTAGTTACATTATTGGTAAAGATTGCATCAAGATTGATCCACCCTTAACCTATAACATTTGGTCACCCAATATTGTCTTTAAGGATTGTCTTGATCTTAACTCTAATAAGAGAGTGAGTGTTTTTGTACCCTTTTTTGTGAGGTCTCGGTCTTGAATTGTTTCTGAAGCACTGTAGTTTTTTAAAATTCATAGATACATGTCTCCAAGTTAACTTGGGACATATCTGTATGAGAAATATTTAAAGGTGTACTTAAGGGCAAGTAGAAGTTAAGCGGCGGGGTGGGGATATATGATAACATAAAATAATTTCTATATTTGATATCATTTTCCCTTGTTAAATGCTCATATATGTTATGGTTTTATATAAATGTCTACTTAATTGCTTCATATTTTGTTATTATATGAAATTTAAGCATTAAAATGAAAAGACACAGAAATGGAAGGAAACTTGAAGAAAAACTAACAACTTGTTGGACCAGACTTAATTACGGCGTAAGTGACCCGATGTACTTATGCCGTAACCTTTGGTGTTGCTAAACAAGACCAAGTCCAGTCATCACTTATTACGGCGTAACAACCCTGTAAGGGTTACGCCGTAACTTACATAGAGATTTGGAAAGATTCTAGGATGACAAGGCAATTACGGTGTAACAAGCCCGATTGAGTTACGTTGTAACTATGAAGGATTAAAAAGCCGTGAGCTCAAAAGGACAATACGGCGTAGTCTACACCTAGACTTACGTCGTAACTTAGCAAGATATGGTGGATTCGTACAAGCATAAAGGATGTTACGGCGTAACCCTTTACTTATGGTTACGCCGTAACTGCCTATTTATACAAGCCCTAATTTAATTGATTTCGTACTTCCACTCAAAACAATTATTAGAGGACGATTAGAGTTCCATTCCAAGGAATTTTTCGGCATTCTTCAATAGCTTTTAAAGGGAGAATTCAAACACAATCATCATCATTATTAGTTTATCATCAAGTAAATTATATCTAGCTTAATGTTTATTTCATTCATGATTTCATACATTACTGTTGATGTATTTTACAACATGATTGGCTAAACACTTTAAGTGTTAGTCTAGTTATAAATTTATTATTGTTTTGATTCCTATTTCTTCGTTTAATTATCATTTTAAATGGATATCTTATTTTCTTATCGAATGATCCTCGCGTTTTGGTAATATTAAGGCTAACGTAGAGCTTATTAGCTAGTGAGTAGGTGTGAACAAAGGTAGTCTAATAAGTTACTCAAGATGGGATGGGATCCATTTCGATTGTAAGGGTTGTCCATATCATCGTATGCACTAGATTAGGTACTTAAAAAACACGGGTAAACCTTTTGTTAGTTGGCACCTAATGGGGGTTTAAATATCGAGAAGTGGGATTTTTGACATTAGATAAGTCTATAAGATAGTTGGGTACGTCATGACTATGAACTAGATGCCCAGTTTTCGTGAACAACAAGATTGAGATCATAGGAATTATACGTCAAGTTTCGACTACAAATCGGACCTAATGATATCAGTACCACTATATAAAATGAGAATTAGATATTGCACTAAGAATTGGAATCATTGCATTAGTTGATAATTAAATAGGTTAACACGTTTTCTCCCCTTGATTAGTTCACCACTTTTATATTATTTCGTGCATATTAATTACGTAAACAACTTTAAAATCATGACTACTATTAAAACTTAAGTTATAGACCACCCATTAGCTATTGGGAACGACCTCAGATTTACCAATCCTACACTACACACGATCAGGGTCTCTACCCGTTAGTGCAATTGTAGATCTTAGGTAGACGAGACTTTATAACTTTAAAACTGGATCTTAAAATGCATCATCTCCAATGGTGTTTGTCTGCTTCTATTCATGACTTGGGTCGTCTGGTATTGAGTGGTGATGCCCTAATGTCAAATACAAAGGGCTATATTTATAGGCTTTGATATCTACACCAATACCGCGTATCCCCAATTATGGATACGTTGTATCCTTGTACAAACTTAGGCGCCATAGACTTGCTTCAAATAGACTTTTTGTACTGACCATGCATTTGATACGCTGTATGCTCAGTTTAGGAGATACGAAATATTGGCTTCAAATTTTGTATGGTCAGGTTTTCACTTGGCTCCTATATGACGTATCCTCATTTCCTGGATACGCTATATCCTTTTAAAATTATTGAAACTTCGATCTTCTTAGTAAGCAATACGACGTATCTTCGGTAGCATGGATACGCCATATGCTTCCTCTAGAATATGGATTTCTTGATAAATACTCCAAATCTTGCGTCTTTTCATGTCTTTTTCACTTTTGCTCCATAAATATTAAGAATCACAAATACGAAGGATCAAGTAACGATTCTTAGAGTAAATTTCACAAAACGAGCTATATAAATGGGATAATTGATGCATAAAAAGTGTACTTATTTGATCACATGAGGCCACGTATTAAAGGTAAACACTTTTTTACCCAAAACACACTTATATCCAGCGGTCCATGCCAAGTACCAAATGTGAGTCCTCACACCTAGATATACGAGATATTGTCCCCTACACAAACATACCATCTAGCACCTGGGCTAGGCATAACTCGGCTCACCATTACCCTATGTTGTCAAGTACAATAATTGACGTAGTATAAATACACCAACCTTATTCAATTCTAGGCAACTCATTTATTGTACTCTCACTCATTGTAAGCATTAATAGTTTATGGAAGTGATAATCATTATCGATCTCAAGATCTTGTAATAGTTAGACATTCGATAAACGTATAATAGGTAGCTTGATAAGTAGTTCGGTAAGCACATTGTAAAGTACAAACTCGGCCCATGGAATGCCACAAGAAGGCCCATGTTTGGCCAATGGAATATAAAATGAACCCTCTCTTCACAGAGATAGGGTGTGAGTGTGTGTTAGAAAGGTTGTAAGAACAAAAACCCTCCATTTCCTTTAATAATAAATGAGTTAATCTAAAACAACATCACCATCTCGTTCTTTCTCTTCTCTCGTGTTTAATTTTATGTGTGTGTTAAACAACAACTAATTGGTATCAGATTTACTAAGCTTGAAAAATAATCCATTTTGGAAAAACTATCAATCTTAGGAATACTGCCTCATCTTAGCTCTAGTTTGAAACCCACGTTGGTGAGAAAAATGTTTTGTCATAACTAGTCACTCCACAATTTTCCCTAAGAAAAAAATGTTTTCTTGAATGAGAATACCAATGTGCTTGCCCTTGGAATGTACACAATCAACACTAGATCTGAAAAGAGCCCAGTTGCGAATAGGATTTCTAGGAGAAATGAGTTTACTCATCACTATCATCTAGATCTAGTTAGGAAACACGTTGTTAGACTTCATGATTTAGTAGAATAAGCGTTTGCTTCTAGCCCACCAGCTGATCATGATAAGCATTCCAAGGAATTAGAGTATGCACCTTACTGTCAAATAAAATCAAATGATAGGGCATAATCTAGTCAAAAATATGTCATTTAATGAAAAGATGTGAATTCTAACAATAGATGTTACCTTCTACAGGAATAGAAAGCACTACTAGGAGCAGAGGACCATAAAGACAATACAAAGAATGATAGGGTCTTGTCTACATCTAAGAGTAGTTGCAGAAGAATAAAGTGGAAGTAGAAGAACATCGTAGGAATTTTACGTCTTTTGCTAATAAGAAACATGTTTCATGTAATGGCAATGTCAAACTTGCTAAGATGAATGTTTGTAATGACTTTGTTTGTATTACTTACAAGAAATATATGTTTGATAATGTTCATGAGCTTGTGTTTCTAAATTTTCTTAATGATATAAATTCACGTGCTAAAGCACAAACTGCTAAGGTTTCAAACAACAACAAACAAAAGGAAAAAAAAGCTAAGGCTAAGAAAACTAATAAGTATGGTAAAGAAGAACGTCTTGCTACACCTACTGTGTCACCACCTAAAGAATGACAACCTAGATCTTGCCTTATGTAGTAAAGTAACATTTTTATGGAAGAAAAATGTGTTTAGATAATTGATCTACAAGTTTATTAAATTATAACACATTAAAAAGGTACCTTGTAAACATTTTAAATTGATATTTGTTAGACTGCGTATACAATCAGATAGAATTTGCGGTGTTTGAAACCTCTTATGCAGTATTTAACTGTGTGTCATAAGCGAGATGCGTTCATTTTTGAAACCCTACGATTTTGAGTGTTAAACCCTAAAAAGCAAATTCATAATAAACGAGATTGATGCGGTCGTCGTAGACAATTTAACACGAATTTTATAGAAACTCCCAAGGCAGATCGACCTAATCGTCTTTAGTAGAAGTATAGGCAAGACTTGGGAGGGTTTGCTACATCGTACACGTTCTAGAATAGGTTAGGAAGCATTATCAAGGTCTAGAGCGTCAGAATTCTAATGTGAGCAGAAGAATCTTTTTTTGGTGTATTTTATGTTTTTATGAAAGCAGGTACAATCATATCTTGTGAGAGTGGTTTGGCTTTAGCTATTATAACCTAAATAATAAACTATGCTAATGGTGGATAACTATATAATAAAAGCTTGTGCTTATTGTAATCATGTATACATCACCTAAGATGCTTCTCCTAGTTTTGTTGCTTATGTACACACCAGGGATGATTTATGTAACTTATTTTCCTAAGTCATGACTAATTATCACGATACCCATCGTCCTATTAATATTCCGTTAAGAGCAACGCACGAAGCAAGGAAATATAAAGAACTTTATCAATGCCCTAAAGTATAATTAAATGCATTCACACAATATATTAAAGTAGGATCAACCATATAAGAATGGGCAAGGTATTATGAAGACTGTTACCCATTGGTATCCTTTTCTGCACAATCATGCTTTCCTAGACATATCAACAGCGATACAGACAAAAGCTGGTTTTTTAAGACCTAACATGCATATCCATCACAAGAAGCAACACTACTAAGATCTACATTCTAGGTTTCATACAATCATAAATAAACACAATAGAAGGTTTAGCCAAACATGTTTATACATAAAGCAAGAACAAATAAGAATCACACAACAAGACATATTGAATGATTAAATAAGTCTAACTTGATTAGAACATGAATTAAAGGAAGTACAATAGGGTTTTAAGCCCTAAAATCGTCCCTAACAGCTGCTAAATGAACTAGGGTTCGTACCCTCTTTTTATTCTAAAGTTACACACTTAAAACCCTAAAATCGGATTTGTATATATAGGAAAATGGTTGCGACGGCGTCGCGTTTTAACTGTGACGCCATCGTGACAAGAATATTCTAGATAATGGGTTGGATCGTGCGGGGTGACGTCGTCGCGATATCTTGTGACGCCGTCATGGTAGGATTTGTGACGGTGTCACGTATAATCTGTGACGCCGTCTCTAGCTTTTGAGGAGAAATTCTTGAGCATTATTGGTGTAGGTCTGTAGTCTCGTCCGTTTCTTCTCCAAATGAGCCCAAGTCATGTGTATTTCCTCCAAATGCCTTCCAAATGCTAAATACCTGAAAAGGAACGATTAAGTACCTATTTTGGGCATAAATGCACAATTTAGGGGGTTAAACGACCCCGAAAAAGTGTATAAAATGACACCTCATCAAATACCTCTACACTTGGGATTTGCTTGTCCTCAAGCAAATGGGCTTTTCTATCTAGACAATAACAATATGAGGGGTCATTTTACCTACTCTTTAAAAGTATTTTAGAACACAACCTTCTAGACCTTGTAATTAACAGCACGAAAAGTATATACTAGCACCTTACATAAGTGTTTGGGATTCTCTCTTTCACTCGGGTGTATAATAAATAATAACAAAAGGGGGAAACGAAAAATCAACACTCATTACCTGTCATAGCATATAAATTACCATAGGCTTGGTAAAGGATCAAACCTACACCGCTAGGTACAAGTATTATTCATTACTATCTAAGAGGTCTTTTAAAGGGTTGTGGGGTGTAGGTGTAAGATAACATATAATGGAAACGGAAACGGATAGGATACATTTGGGTAGCTTTATCTGAATTTGGAGTGGAAAGGTTAGCTAATTATTTACACGAATACATGTTGGTTTGGTTGCTAAGCCAAGACTCGAACGAAGATATACAAACTCTACACAACTCTACATCAATATCTTTCTTTTTCTTTTCTATTTTTTAATAACATAATGTTAGCCTTAAAATATGTTGACTTATACGGAATTACACTAGTTATCATTAGGCAAGACCCACAGGGACTAGAACTGTTAAGTTAGTATAGTATCCCTTTTCTTGACCTATATATACCCCCTCCATACTTCCATAAAGGGGTGATGATTCATTTTGTATCATTATCTCATAAGGTGTGTGTGTGTTCTTTCTCTCTCTAAAACACATACACATCTTTCCTTTTCTATCATTCTCAATAACATGGCTAAGAATGGGCATCCAATGATTAGAGAGATTCAAGGGCCAGGATTAGAGATCAAGGAGGAGCGTCCAAGACCTAAAAGCTTCACTCTTGCACTATAAATAGGGCTCTCCCTCACTCACATTAGCAGTTTTTTAAAAGTAGTTTTTTAGTAGCTTTAGAATAGATTTTCAGCTTATGCTTACTGTAATGTTTTTCAGCTTATTGTTTTTCAAGTTAATATAATTTCAATTTCACTCTTGTACTCAGTTTTTCTATTAATAAAAAGTTCAAGTTTACTGATTAACCAATTATCTTTTCATATGTTTACTTTTATGTAAAATTATGGTTAAATAAGCTCGTATACTGTTTCATAAGCTCATACTACTCTTAAGCTACTAAAAGCTCATCAAATACTTGAAAACTCAATGGAATTGGATGGCTGCTAAGAGTTTTCAAGTAGGTAATAGTGCTTAAAGGTCAAGTGTTAGGAATAGATTAGGATTTGGGATTAAGCTTAAGCTATAAGCTTAAGCAGCTGTTATAAGCTCTATTGTGAGCAATTTACCTCTATTTAGCTGAGGTGTAGGTACATTTCTCTTTTCCTTTTCTTATTCTTAGTTGTCATTTAAATTTCTAGTTATAATTGTTCTATTAGCTTAAATCTGCTTAATCTGCTTATTGATTGCTTATTTGTAGTTTAGATTTGCTTATTTCTGCTTAGTATACTTATTTGATGCTTATTGAGTATGCTTGTTAGTTTAAATTTCATTTTGCTTGTTATTGTTATAAATCTGTCAAAAATACCAAAAATATTAGCATAATCTTGTAGCTTATTAATTTTGCTTATTCAGTTGCTTAGATCTGTTAATTAGGTCTATTATTATCTTATTATTATCTGGTATTACTTGTTTGTGAATTAAATCTTGTTTTCATAAGCTTAAAATGGATTTAAGCCTTTTTAAGGGGTGTTTGGCACAAGGCATCACTAACTCAAGTTAGTGCTGCCAAGGCCATTTGGTCCTTAGGATTGGTTTCAAATCTCATAATTAGGTTTATTG
>BQNB010181592.1:0-12578 GCA_026074375.1 Tanacetum coccineum
GATAACGAGACTCTCATAGATGAAACATGTAAAATGCCGTTGTCAATGTCACATGCGGGTGGAAACGTAAACCTTTGCAAGACCAGGATTTTGAAGTTTGTCAAGGAAGCTCATTCTTACCCTGCAGGTTCGGTGAATATATAGCCTTGAAAATTGGAATTTCATAAGTTATAAGGCCCTTTCTTATCGTTTGTTATTATTCTTTCAGGTAATGAGGAGATACTCGTCCCCAGGTCTGAAACTAAATTAATTTTATCAGAAAGACAAAGTGATGGCACTGTAACAAGGCATTATTGCGTGTTTGATGATTATGATCACTCAGCGGAAGAAGAACTTCTTCCTACATTTCCAGATACAGTGAGTTTAAATGTATAATCCTTTTATAGTTTAGATTTACAAAACTAATATGTCATATCAAACAGTGAATTAGTATTCTGATTTGTCGGTTGACTTGATGAATCAGCATACTGTAAACATGTTTGCAACCGAGTTCTGCCCTTTGGTATGCCATGATCTTTTCGATAAGTAAAAACTGGCTCTTATTTTACCACATACATAAATAATTTTCTATGTTTATGCATATGGAACGTGAAGGTTATACTACACACTCAACTTATGTCAGAGCAAGAAAGTTTTTGTTGATATTGATCTTGTTGCAGCGAACATGACACATCCAAATGACAACATAAAGGTAAGTTACTTGAAATTGTTATTAGTATTCGGGTTCACGACCTTTATATGAGTAATATATACCAACACATCCCTACTTACGCAATCTGTCATGCATAATAACCATGCGCTTGGGCCCACTGATTTAGAATCTGGAAAGTAGTGATCAATACCTGATAATCTGATAACTTTTTGGTATTTTTTTGTTTTCTTGATTGAGTTCTTGTGCATGATGTTTATTTGCTACTTGTGGAGGAAAACTTGAATGAAACGGTAAATTATTCGTAAATCCTAGATCTATGCTTATTCGTATGAACAAGGTTGTGAACCATTATAAGACCATATGCATATATTTGATTATGACATGACATATTTTGATTGCCTGGATTTTTGGTCAGATTTCAGTCATGTGCTAATTGATGGAATATTGTCTCCATTATATACAGTTGATTGTATTTGTAGGCCACGTGATCATGATCCTATTACACGTTTTGGGATTAAGAATGGTGACCAGGTAAGTCTTCGTAACTGAATTGTGCTTTACTTTATAGATCTACTAAAAGGCGTATGTTTTCATTCTACAGCTTTAGTTTGTTAAACATACACCCATCTACATAGTTGCAGGGGAAAAGATCAAAGAGTTTCACATCTAGCTCTAATAAGGGGTAAGCTATTTATCAAACTAATATGATTCAGTTGATATCCACCTAAAATGAGAAAATAAATGAACTTAATTCCGCGAATAGGTCATCAAGCAAATGGGATTTGTGTGAAGACATGAATAACAAGCAAAATCATGTAAAAAATGAAGAACAACCCTTTACTTGCTTTTGTAAGACACATTATTAGCACCAAAAGAAGGAAGTTATCTTCTAACACGCAGCCATAAGAACCTTTTGCTGTTGAAGTTCTGACTATGCAGCTATAAGAGTTTTGTTAAAAGTTTATAGAGTTCTGCTGCTGAAATATATGAAATAGGACGCCCGAATGGCTAATGTAAGACGTATCAATGAACTGAATTCCTATGAATATTAATTATACAATGTAAACTACTATTATCACCCAAGGCATACCTGATGTTGTAATTTTCAGAATTGCATTTATAAGTTTGTAATTACGGCTTTTTCAGAAAGCAGGTTTCAAACTCTTTCCTAATGGATTTCCAAACATTATTTTCATTAAGATTGAAGATGGCTAAGATGAGAAAGGTGTTTTTCAAATCTACTGAAGCCTGTGGTCTAGCGGGTGATAGGCTAGGAGTTGTTTATGCCTCAGCTTTTTCCTTCAGTATACAACAAATCTGGAAAGTTATTAGGGAGAATAAAGACCTTGACTTGCCATCTCACAAGGTAATTGTCATAGACAATTTAGATAAAATTATAATATGTCTGGAAGTTGATGGTTTTTGTTAATTTTGCAGGTCATGGTAGCAAATGTACGATGTGTAGAAATAGCTAATAAGGAATAATCCGATAAGAGATGAACAAGCTCAATCAGGGATCTTTGTAAGAGTTACTTCAGCTGCATAAAGCAAATTTAAGGTACTTTAAACTTTCTGAGCATTATACTGTGTTGATATTTTAATCATATTGTTTATTAGATACAATAGTTAATTTAATGTTACATTGCAGCTACTTTATTCTGAGCAAGATAACGGTGGAGGCTATAGTATAGCATTACAGGTACATCCTTTTATATTTACTCTTTGGTTGTTTAAGAATTTAAGTACATAATTAGTCCCTACTACTTGTAGCAAAAATTGCATCAACCCGGAAACAGGCAACAAAAACAAGGCAAATATATTACATAACAAAAGTTATTGGTTGTCGTTTTCATGCCTTTAGGATTAAGTAAGGTCACAGATGATATGAAGACCAAGAACCATGCAGATAGAGCCGACTTAGTTAGTGCTGGTGAAAAGGAAGTCTGTGAAACGGTGCCATCAGTTTCTAAAGTTGGACCTCTAAAGTTTGAGCTTCAGATGGGTTGCAAGTAAGTGTACATTTCTTCATGTTTAACACAAATGCACCCTTATAAAACATCTCTAAAAGAGAACCTTATACGAAATAGAAGAAACATGTACCTAAACCAAGATCACATAAATACAGCTTTTTCTCATTGGGTGTCCCGGGCTGACCAAGTAAAAAGTTTTCTGGCTTTACATCTTGGTGAACAAAACAGATAAAAAGGGATTATTAGTCGTCAGTCACATAAGCATGATTAATAGCAATTTATAGATAAGTGGGAGAAAATGGTTTTGCGATACCCTCATAAGTAAATGGGTTGTGGAGAATCAAATAGGGAAGACGGATTCGTTGATTGATCAGTGTATTTCAAAGCAAACCATGTACAATTTTTGGATGCAAAGATTCAGTTCTACAAATTAAAGATATTTCACTGCGTTATCCTAATTTGTTATCTTCGTATGAGTTTATATATGCTTAATTGGCCATTAAAATAAAATGGGTTGTACTTGGAACCTTACATGACGCAGACACATGATGGTCAAATTGCAAAGCAATAAAAAAGAAAAAAAAGCTTAGTGGAGTATATAGGGTAATAGCTAAGTAACAATAGTAAAAAAATAAAGGCGAAATAACATTGATTGTAGTTTACAAGTTTTAGCAATCATTTGTCAGTAAGTGATCAGCCTCTAAAAATGAATTATAGAATGAAGATTTTATGTCTGCTACATACGAGTACGAAAGAACATATGTTTGGTACAGGTAATCGTTTTTACCTCATAAGTAACTAAGACCAAATCTCATTGAGTTAATGATTCCATGTAGAAATTTATGTCTCATAAATAACCTAAGTGATATGAAGTCTCAGAGTAGCTAAGGTGAATATAACTTTTGATTTTTAAAAGCCATTGCTACTACAAGTTGGTAAGTTTTAGTGTTTTCTTAATTATGTTAATAACCACTTAGCATTTACGTTATCTTCAACAACAGTTGTTGATAGATTATCACTTCAACTTTCAACAACAAGCTATGAAGGCGTTGCACAACATGGCACATAATATTGACTTAACGCTATTAAAGTATGTAATTTTAGTATCAGCTATCGAACATACACTACAACGTGTCCGGTGGTGCGAGTTATCCAATTCCAGACAAATTAACTCCAATACACATACTTGATTTTTTTTCCACAAACTTGGCTCAATGTTTATGGGATCAATGGTTGGTGCCTACTTGTGCTTACACTATTTGCGATATGATATCTCATTAAGTACATCGGTCATAGCCTATATGAACATAAAACTCATTTGCCCATAAATGTTTGACCACTTATGTATTTATCTAATTATTCCGTATATAAATAAAGTGAAATAGTTGATGGTTTTTAATACTTTTATTTCCTTTTATATTTCCGAGTTCAAATCAAATAGAGGCCATCAAGTTCATTCTATTATTTCTAAAAAAACAGCCGAATCAGGTTTCTTAAAAATCATCATAACTTGCATATTTAATGTAACAATTAGCAAACAGTAGCATCTATGCTTCATTTTTTCATTCACATGTAGTTAATGTTAGGATTTATGTTTTCCTAACTTAGTACCCGACGACGGTAACAACTAGTTTAGTACCGTTAGTTATAGTTAGTACTGACAGTACAAAATGTAAGTACTGATCAAATAGTTAGTACTGTTAGTAGAAAATAGTTAGTACCGTTTAAGAGATATGTATGAGATATCTTAGGAAAAGATATGTATGCGTTTTGTAAGCCTGTTTTGTTAGGGTTTATCCTTAGTTTATAAAAGGATCCCTCTGGGCATAGTTAGAAATAACCTCAAGATATCTCATAGCAAAATCATATCTAATTAGTTAGTAATCTGTAAATCGTTCAAAGCAGATTAATAGAAGTTATTATTTTGTTCTACATTGTTTTTCTTAGTACTTGTGTTAAGATTCCGCATTAACACATAGTATTCATAATCAGTGTTTCTACATAGTCAGTTGTATTTATACATTTTGGCTATCATCCTTAATAGGCTGCAGAGATCTATTCCTAAGAGGGACTCACAAGTGGTATCAGAGCCTGTGAGAAACTCTGAATAAGAAGAACAATCTAATCCAGTTATAAACCTTCATCCTTCAAAACTAAACATGTCTTGCCACAAGAAAATTCCCACGCACCACCACCACCTTCCACCATTATCATCACAACACCAACGCCAACCACCCTCATGGACAGTATCAACCATCAAGCTTCCTAATTCTCAAAAATGGAAGAATATGATATATATGCTATGAAAATGGAGCCACTATTTTGTCCCATACAGACTAATCTAATCTGGGGGTTATTACAAAATGTGAATGGTCCTGTATCAATCACTACAGATACATCAGGACAAATTAAGGTTTTGCCTCCTAGAACTGCTGAAGAGATTGTTGCCAGAGAAAGAGAGAGAAAAGCAAGAACCACCTTGCTTATGGCCCTACCAGAAATCATTTGCTAAGTTTCCATAAGATTGAACTGATGCAAAAGAAATGTTGGGATGCCCATCAAATCTAGATTTGGTGGAAATGACGAATCCAAGAAGATGCAAAAGTATATCTTGAAGCAACAGTTTGAAGGATTCTTTGTATCCAACACAGAAGGGCTTCACAAAGGTTATGACAGGTTCCAAAGTCTTCTAAGTCAGTTAGAGATTCATGGAGCAGGTGTATCTACTGAGGATGCTAATAAAAAATTCCTAAGATCTCTACCTTCTGCCTGGTCACAAGTCTCCCTAATAATGAGAACTAAACCAGGGGTGGACACTCTTAGTTTTGATGATTTGTACAATAATCTAAGAGTCTTTGAGAGTGATATAAAAGCTTTCTACTAGCATCATCAACCTCTACAAGCCTACAAAAATGTAGCATTTTGTCTGCACAGAGATACAAACAGTACTAATGAAGTTAGTACCGCTTATTGTGTTCCCAATCTTTCTGGTCAAAACACAAAGTATGAACAAACTTCATCATACTCACTTCTTGCTAATCAATCTAGCTGCCCTCAACTGGATCATGAGGACTTGGAACAGATTGATGAATATGACCTTGAAGAAATGGACTTGAAGTGGCAAGTGGCCATGATCTCAATGAGAATGAAATTTTTTTACAAGAAGACTGGTAGAAAGCTACAATTTGATGCAAAAGAAGCTGTTGGCTTTGATAAAACCAAAGTGGAATGCTACAATTGCCACAAAATAGGGCATTTTGCTAGAGAGTGTAAGAAATCAAAATGTTGGAAAAACCAAGATAACAGGAGGAGGGATAGCATGGAATTCTGAAACAAGGATGGAAAAGAACTGGAACAGAAGGAGGATTCTAAAAGCATTGGTGACAATTTAAGGAGAATGTAGATAGTACAAATCATTCAGAATGATGAAGATTATCCTTGATGGCTTGCAAAAGCTCAACTCATAACACATAGGTAAATTCCTTTTACAAATAAGTGTAAAGAGTCCTTATGCTAATATCTTAAAAAACTTATGATGCACAGAAGAGAACAATGAACTTAGTGATGCAAGCATAGAAATAAAAGCATATTCTCAGGTCTTAAGAAGGGATTGAAGCACAGCAGTTGCACATAACAAGGACAACTTTAGTATGAACATAAATAAATTTTCTGAAAATAGATTTAGATATAAAACAGATGTCTCACATACAATAAGAAATTATTATCCAGGAAATCCAAAAAGAAAAAAGAAGATTTAAAAGGCTAAAGAAAGAAAAAAGCATAATTCTTCCTAAAAAATCTTAGTAAACTGCTAAATATCCCAAATGAGATGTTAATGATAAGTATAGTTGGTATGGGATCACAGATATGATGGTATTTTGAGTTATGAAAATGAAGTGTTGCAGAGTGTTTTTATGAATAAAGAGAGTGATATAGAAAACCAACCTGTGTATGATAGGTTTGCAGAAGGAATGCATGATGTACCCCCACCCATGACAGGGAATTATATGCCCTCTGGACCTGAAATTGAAATAGATTTACTCCAACAAAGTTTACATATGTCCAAAATAGAACAACCTAGAGAATCAGAATCCCAATCAAGTAGAATTTTGATACCTGAGAATCTAAACTTTAGTACAGAACCTTTCAGTACTAGTGACTGAACCAGTTGCAATGAATCTATGTGGGGGAAAGCAACCTAATGTCAGGTCCTGATGCTCCTATCATTGATGATATGAATCGAGATAGTGAAGATGATGTGGTGGCTATACCAACAAAACAACAAGAAACACCTAGTTTTGCTAACCAGCAAGTAAAAAAACCCTAGGGAGAAATGTTAAAAAGTCAATACACACATCGTCAACAACCTAAAGTTGATAAGAAAGATATAGGGTATGTGGTTTTGCTGTAAGAGCATGTTTTGTATGTGTGTAGTCTTAATCATTGGATTAGAGATTATGATTTTCATAAAAGAGATTGGCAAGAAAAGCTACCTTAAGACAATGGATGGAATAATGTGCAAAGAGTGTACTAAACAAAAACCAATTTTGTTCCTTCAAGCAGTAGCTAACTAAACAGTAAAATTCCAGTTAAACACTTGCTAGAACTATGCGGTAAGCTAAAAAATTGATAGTAACTTCTAGGCAAAGTGTTAACCAGACAGAACCATACTAAGCTAGATAACGCCAAGAATGTAAATACTGATAGCCCAATGTGAATAGAGTTAGACCAGCAAATGTTTTTCACAAAACTCATTCACCATCTACAAGGCCTTTCAAAAAGACAACAATACTTAGACCAAAATTTTCAAATCAAAAGCTTAATACTGCTAAGGTAAATGAAGTTAGTAATGTTGGGGGAAAAAGGGAAACTGCTTTTAAGTCCTCAGCAGGTTGTAATTAGAGACCACAAAGATATAACTGACACAATATCTCCAAATACAATAGTGGATCCAATCTAAGAAACGTTATACTTTCAAAAGATCCACTAGGCAGACTCAAGCCCAAACAGGGCTTGTGTCCCTAAGAGAAACTAATCCTTTTCTTTTACTGTGCAGGATTATCCACATAGAGCACTAAATAATTAAAGGAATGTTGATAGTGGATGTTCAAGGCACATGACTGGAACAAGGCCTACCTTGCTGAATTTCCAAGCGACTTTAATGGTGGGCCCTGTTGCTTTGGAGGAAGTAAAGGTTATATCACTAGTGTAACGTGAAAAGATAAAAACTATAAAGGTTAGATTTTGATGATGTGTGCTTTGTGAAAAGAACTTTCACATTTCATCTTTTTTCTGTGTCACAAATGGTGTACAAAAAAGAACAAGGTTCTGTTTACTGATTCTGAATGTCTTATTTTGTCTCCTGAATTTAAGTTACCTGATGAAAATCAAGTACTACTTAAGATCCTCAGACAAAATTCATCATGCTCTCACTGTAAGTCCTGTTGTATCTACTACATTTGTTGAATAGTTTTGGACGTCTGCTAAGTCCAAAACAATCAACAATGTTAGGCACATTACTGCCAAAGTAGCTGGCAAGTCTGTGTCTATCTCTGAGGCAATCAATAAGAAGTGATCATCTTTTTTGTTGATGCTGATGATAGACACAAAAACCTAATCACTATATTGATGCTATACAGCTATGGGGTATGAGGGGGTATTTAACAGTATTAACATTTAATAAAGCTCTGTTTTCCACCCCAATGGAGGTTTTATTTCATACAAATAATCATGTCTTATCCAAAATTACCTCTTGTGAACAAATACCTACAAACATTGCCAATGGCTGTCATATGCTTAACATCTAATCAAAGTATAATTTTTCTAAATTAATTTTTGATGGTAATGCTTAGCCATTTATATGCTAATAAAAAGTTTGTAATGTAACCCGACAGATATTAATTATATCTATTAAGGTAACCAACTAGATAATGTGTCCTGTACCTGTTAGATCACTTTCCGTAAATACTTGAACTAGTAAAGTTTTTTCTTATCATGTTAAGAAGGGTAAACCATTTCTGCAAGGAATGTCACCCCTTTGTTTGCCTACTATGTTGGGATACAGGACCAACTCATGAAGGAGGTTTGCTTCTTCAGAAGACCATCTGAAGGCACAACCTACACCCTCACCTGCTCCCACTAGTAAGAGTTACCCTTTCATAAGCCACAGTCCTTACTCATCTCCTGCTCACACTAGTGAGGTACCTCTTGAGCATCAGACTGACCCATCCCCAAGACCTTTACCCACTACTACTATTCCTGATTCTATCCCAGAAACTTCTGGTGAGAATCTTGGAGGTCATTCATCCAGTGATAAAACCCTTTCCGGAATGAGGGTGGACAAAACTCTCCAAAATTTCTATGATCTATTGTCACTCTTATGTCACAGTGTGTGGTTTAGATCAAGCCAAGGAAATACAAGCCTTGAAGGCTCAGATCACAAAGCTCAAGAAGCAAGCTAAACCTGTCATCAAACACCATAAAGCATATATGAAAAGTGTCTCATTGAAGCAAAGATTTCCCAAGAAAAGAGCCTTCTCCAGAAGAAACATAGGGTGCACACAGATCTGTATCCAAACTAGGGAGGAAGTTTTTAAAGGTGAATCATCAGTTCATAGAGATCCTTTGTTTGATGAAATAGCCGTGAATATAACAGTTTACCATATGGAATTAGAGAATGCTCCAAATGAAGGGAGGACAAGAGAAATAGAGATAAGACAAGGAGATTGATGAGACGAACATACTTATACTGAAGATTTACTTAGTACTGACAAGAAGGAGTAGTACTGATATGGAGAATAGTTAGTACTGACAGACCAATAGTTTTAGTACACTGACGGATCCAAAAGTTAGTACGACAGCAAAGTGAAGGTACTGTAAGAGAAAGACTTTGAAAGTACTGGATGTGGGGCATAAGAAAGGTACTGAAAGAAGAAATTGCTACACAAGCCACATCAAACATCTACTCAAACACCCCCTTCTAAAATAATTTAGAAGATGATGAAACAATAGCAAGGTTCTCCTCAACACGAGTCAACCAAAGCAGTTTCTAGATTAAAAGAGACAGAGTAGAGTTGAAGTATGATTGATGAAATTGATTAAAACCCTAGCCCTACTTCTACAAAGATCACTTCTCACATTAAAGCCTTTCCAAAAATTGATCTAAAGACAAAGAAAAAAGAAAATTGAATAGGGAGGATGAATCTAAAAGTGATCAGCTGTATAAACCTGAAGCTAAGAAAAAAGTTTAACAGCTTGAAAAGTGATGAAGAGATGGCTAGAAACATACAAAAGAGTGTGAAGCCTGAAGAGAAAGAAACAGAATTGCTGAAGAAAAAGCTGCCAATGAAGCTCATATAAGAAACATGATGATATAAAGTCAAGGATTGAGGGCAGATATAGCTTCATATATGCTGAGAAGCTTCAAGGATACAAGAAAGAGAGCATTTAATACAATAGAAGAAAGAGCATAAGTTCCTATACATGACACAATTGCTGCTCAAAAGAGTAAGATTCCTTCACAGCGAAGAATCAGAAGCTATCAGAAACAGACCACCAACCAAGAATCAATTAAGAAATCAAATGATGACCTACTAAATCATGTGGGAAACTTTAAGCATAGCTGAATTGAAAATCAAGAAGTTTTGATGGAAGTACAAGCTTTGTATGAAATATTAAGAGGACAGATGAAGATTTTTATATCTAATGGGTCTGCTGAATATGAAAGATTGATCAATAGATAAAGAGAAAAGAGTTGATTCCTCTCGGATGAATGACCAATGAGAAAGTAAGGGAAGAATCAAGAAGGAGAGGTAAAGCAGAATTAGGAGGAAAGCAAAGAAGAAGAAATAAGAAAAAGAGAAAACTAGGTACAGAGGGAAAAAAAGATGAAGTCGAAGGAAAAGAGATACATTCAAAACACATCTGAAGATGATAGTGACAAAGAGAATGATGATCTAGAATTACACTTAACTATAGAGCCCAGATGAAGAAAAATAATTGGATAATGAAATACTTGACAGAAAAATATCCTAATCACAGAAGTGGAAGACAGAGTGTCATGTAACTAAAACCACATACAAATCAATCTGAAGAATTTGAAGAATTAATCAAAATGTGGGTGATTATTAAGTAATGGACAAAAAGATACTTTATTACCTTTGATAGTTATTTTCCATATTGATAGAGAAGGATCTGAATGCGTGTATAAACTGTGTGATGGACATATTTCAAGATGAATGCCTGAATGTTATCACAGAGTAACTTTGGGAGATTAGAGGTTATGTTTCAACCCATATGATGAAAAAAGTTTTGGAGTTCAACTAGCCTAGATTGGATTATAGTGAGTTGGAAGTTGCATAGTTCTTCAGGAGTACATACTTTAGTGACTGAAACAGGATTAGTCATCCATATGCTGGTAGAGAAGAAGTATCCTTTGAGAAAGGAAGTACTGATGCAGATGCTGAAATTGAAGTTAGAGTCTGAAGACGATAGACTTGGCCATTGGAGTTGATTAAAATTTGTCAAGAATATACTCGAGTTAGAACCTTAAGGATAAGATTGATGGAATTGAGAAGGGTTAGAGTGTTGGCTAACCACAAACAACAAAATGGTCATTCAGATTACCATGCTTAACAGGCATAAAGGAAACTGCTAGTCCATAAGCAAATGGCTGTGGTAACGACTCTCAAATATCCGTAATATGGTTTGACAATTTACCAAAAAATTGTAGGGTTATCAACTCACCATGCTTCTGTGGTGAAGAGTTGGCTATCTTATGATCAAACAGTTCTTGGTAAAGACTTATCAAATCTTGTTGATAAGCTGATATTTTGCTAAAAACTAAGGTGTTTCAATGTACCATGTTATGGCAATGAAGCTTGACTATCAAAAGCAAACGGTATATTGGTAAAAGAACAAATCAATTCCGTTGATGGTTACAGTTTAACAAAAACAGTATTGTAATTAACCTATCGTGTTTATTAAATTGAAGAGTTAACTATCCCAGAGCAAAACGGCTACTGGAAAAGAACATCAAATCCGTTAATGGCCTGGTATTTGCCAAAAACTACAAAGCCAACTTATTTGGATAATTGCTGAAAAGAAGTTGCTTGGGTTGTTGCTGAGAATACAAAGTTGCTACTAAGAAAGATATAGCTTAAAAGATCAAGAAATGATTAAGAGTTGTTAGGAACATCCTCTAAGAGCTTAAGAAATAAATTCGAAAGGAAACAATGAAGGTAAAAGAGGTCAACATTCATTTTAAGGGAGGATTGTTAGGATTTACGTTTTCCCTAACTTAGTACCAGACGGTATAAATAGTTATTACCTGTAGTTTATAGTTAGTACTGACAAACAAAGTGTTATAGTACGGGATCATTAGTTAGTACCGTTTTAGAAAATAGTTAGTACGAGATTAAAGAGAAATGTATGAGATACTTAGAAAAGGATATGTTATGCGTTTTGTAAGCCTGTTTAGTATGGTTTATCCTTATTATAAAAGGATCCCTTGGGCATAGTTTAGAAATAACCCCATATATCTCAAAGCAAAATCATACACTAATATAGTTAGTAATACTGTAAATCGTTCAAAGAGATTAATTAGAAGTTAATTATTTTTGTTCTAACATTGTTTTTCTTAGTACAGTGTTAAGATTCCGCATTAACACATAGTATTCATAATCAGTGTTTCTACATAGTCAGTTGTATTTATACATTTTGGCTATCATCCTTAATAGGCTGCAGAGATCTATTCCTAAGAGGGACTCACAGTTAATTAACTCTTATTATATATAATGATGACAAGAGGCATTGCCTTGCCAATCAGTTTTGAAGAGTTTTCTTCACTTGTGAGCTAAGTAAGTCTACTTATTATAAAGCTATCTATTAGTTTTATTAACAAATTTCTTTTATATATGCACGGATGAAGGCTATGTTATGCTATTGTTCCTTATTTG
>BQNB010181593.1:0-12578 GCA_026074375.1 Tanacetum coccineum
TTAAATATAATGAAAATGTGTTTTTGAATAATTTTGTGTATTATGAAAGTTTAGAAAGTTATTAAAGTAATTATGAAATTTTCAAAGATATTGTTGTAATTTTATATTTTTGCAAAGATATATGTGTAAATCACTCTATCTATACCAACAACATACTGTTGTATTTTTTATAACATAAAAACTATATGAGTATTTATTAAATTTATAAAGTTGCTAAAAATTATGAAAGGTAATAAGTGTACGTATTTAAAATTTAACAACTAAAGTTTTATTAATCAAACTCTCAATTTTTAAAGTTTTTTATACAAACTTGACACATGTTTTTAGTTACATTCTATAAATTAGATGAGAAGTTAGTAGTTTAACCAAATTAAGCTTTGATTTTTATTGGCCAATAACATTGCCCGTTATTGTCATGTGTCAAAATAGAGTAACATGATTGGTCCAATTTCTATATATACATGATTTTAATACATATAATTATAGTAAGTGAGTTTTAATAAGGTATATATTAATATAAGTGAGTTCATATCTGAAAACGTTTTTTAGTTAAGATAAGCTTAAACAACACCCACAGGGAGATACAGATAAGAAGATACTTTGTTAAAAGATATATTCAAAGGAATTGAATAATAGAGGTGAGTTATTTTGCATACTAATTTCTCCCTACATATCAATGGACAAATCTAGACCATCCATTTCATTATATTAAAAAGACAAGATTTAAGATTAAAAAGAACATGAAGGGACCAAAAGAGTAACTTTACTAAAACTCACACAAACCACTCCCTCATAATTTGTAAAGTTGGCAAATCTTGCTCAAATTGCAAATAAATGACCTTTTTGACATTTTGTACGTTTTTTTACGTGTTTACGGTTTTTTTACGTTTTTTATGTTTTTTACGTATTTTTACGTTTTGTACGTTTTTCACGTTTTTATACCTTTTTAAACGTTCTTTTACGTTTTTTATGTTTTTTTACGTTTTTTTATGTTTTTTACGTTTTTTACGTATATTTGCATATTTTTACGTATTTTACTTTTTTTTACGTTTTTTTACGTGTTTATACGTTTTTACTTATTTTTATGTTTTTTTACGTTTTTCACGTTTTTTACGTTTTTTTACATTTTCTTTTACGTTTTTTACGTTCTTTTACTTTTTTTACGTTTTATACGTATTTTACGATTTTTTTACGTTTATTACGTTTATACGTTTTTACATTTTTATACGTTCTTTCACGTTTTTTATGGTTTTTTTACGTTTTTTATGTTTTTACGTATTTTTTCGTATTTTTACGTTTTTACGTATTTTACGTTTTTTTACATTTTCTTTTACGTTTTTTTACCTTTTTTACGATTTTTTTACGTTTTTTACGTTTTTTTTATGATTTTTTCGTTTTTTACGCTTTTTACGTCGTTTAACTTTTTTTTTTTTACGTTTTTATACTTTTCAACGTTTTTACGGTTTTACACATTTTTGTACGTTTTCGTCCGCTTTCGCACGATTTTGCGCGTTTTCGTCTGTTTTCACGCGTTTTCATTCGTTTTTAGATGTTTTCTCACGGTTTGTTACGTTTTCGCATGTTTTCGTTTGTTTTCGCACAGTTTCATACGTTTCCGCATGTTTTTGTCTGTCTTCACAATATTTCTTCTGTTTTCGTCTGCTTTCGCACGTCTTCTTATGTTTTCATACATTTTTGCACGCTTTCGCCCGCATTCGCGCGATTTCATCAGCTTTCGCGCGTTTACGTCGGCTTTCGCGCGTTTACGCTAGCTTTCGCGAATTTACGCCGACTTTCGAGTGTTCCGTCAACTTTCGCGCCTTTTCCCGCTTTCGCGCGCTTTCTTGTTTTTGTGCGCTTTCATACGTTTTTGTTTGTTTTCACAAGTATTACTATCAGAGAATCATTATTAGTGTGTTTACTGATTAATTTTTTTCTACTTTTTGATACTATGATGATTGGTGTGATAATATGAGAGATTAGAATTAGGTTCAACCGAACACAAGACATGTTCTACATATGAATAATATCACAGGTGATAAAGCAATATAATGTAACATAAATTATGGTATTCAACGTATAAGTAATATCACTAGTGATAAAGTAATAAAAGAACCAAAAGTATACATCATTCATGCCCCTTAACCATTAAACCCTATACCAAGAACCCTAAACCCTAACCACTAGGTTTAATATCACAAGTGATATATACATAAACTTTAAAGTATATACCAAAAACATTAAACCCTAACCATTAAACCTTATACCCAAAACCCTAATCCTTAACCACTAGGTATAATATCACAAGTGATATATGTTGGGGTTTACAGATTTGATGAGACAAAAGAACAAAAGAATGAAACAAGAAGGACTAATTCAGCATTATGGGATTCTAGACGACTTGAAGTCAAATAGTAGTTATCTTCTCATTCAATGTAGTCAAACAACGATTAATGTTTATTGAAGATTAATTACAACTTGAAAATTAATGCTGATTTAGTTTCCTAATTATTTAGTCAACCATCTTAAATATTGACTAAGTATTTAATACAATTGTTGACTGGAATTAGTTTTCTTTGTAACGTCTTATGGTCTGTATTATATAAAGAGATCATAGACATAGGTTTAGTACATCCAGAAACATAGAGCTCTCCTAATGAGAGTCTAGAAAAAGTGTGTATGTACATGATAGTTAGTAGTTAGTTAGCTAGATAGTTAATAGTTAATTAGCAGTCCCATACAAAAATGCACTTTTGACAACCTTATAAACCTTCTTAGGATGATCAGGATCAACAAAACCAGGAGGTTGAGAAACATACACCTCTAAAGGTAACATATCCCCCTTTGGATTCTTCAAAATCATCCAGGTGATCCTTGTTACTAGTCATGTGCCCTGAGCATCCACTATCAAATATACCTCTGTCCTCCATGTTCTTGAGTGGATGATCCGCACATGAAAAAGAGAAATTAGTTTCTCTTAGGGACCCAGGCCTGTACAGGCTTGGGTCTGCCTTGTGGACCTTTTGTAATCACAGTTCTAATAAAAGTTGGTCCACTATCACAATTAGAGTTTGGACTAGAGTTCCTCCAATTATAACCTGCTGAGGTCTTAACAGTAGTGCTCCAATTTCCCTTTACAGCATTGAAATAAGACATTTTTGTTGTATTTCTATCAATGGGTCTTCTTACAGGTGAATATGATTTAGAAAAATGCCTTCTTTGATTAAATTGATACACTTGTGGTCTTTTAGGACTAAAGTTGTTTGAGGTCTTGGTAGGTACTGGCTGTCTAGATCTAACAGTATTAACATTAGAATTAACAGTTATAACTCTAGGCCTAATAGAATTAATATTTGTCCTACCAGAATTAATATTAGGCCTAACAGAATTAATGTTTGGCCTACCCGCATTAAGTTGTACTGGTCTAGGAACAAATTGATTAGCATGATTAATCCTGTCAGCATTAGTCCATACTGGTTTTGCCACCCTGTTACCAGTATTAAAAACCCTTTATTTTTTAAACTCAGCCTCTCTTGCCATTTTCTTTTCATAATAGTCACAATCTTTCATTAAATGGCTTAGACTATCACAAACAAAACATTTCTTCTTTGTGAAAGAGTAACCTTCCCCTAGTTCTCTTTCCATCATAGCATTCCAATTCTTCCTGTTAACATTAGGTGTTTCATGATATTTGATAGGTTGCCTAGGAGTTTTTATGTGTGTGACACAACTAGGTTCAACCTCTTTTAATTTTAGGGCAGACACACCTTTTTCATTTGTTATAATAGGTTTAGAAACATACACTTCTTGAGGTACTCTTGAAATCTTAGATTCAAGATCAACAAAATGTTCAGAGGAAGTTCCAATAGATCCTGCACTGTCATTAGATTGACAGGTAGAATATTCACTGGATCTATCATCTGATACACTGGGTTCAGGCTCTTGGGGTCCCTTTTTACCATAAACATACAAAGACTCATCAATTTCTTCTTGTGGTTTAGGAGTATAATCTCCACTTAAGGGATGTGGAACACCTTTAAAATCATTAGTTTTTATAAATCTACTGTACAAAGGTTTTCCAACTGAGTCCTCTTCTGTACAATTAAAAACAGAAAAATTCATTTCTTCCTCATAACTTAGAACCTCATTGTTTGATTTTATTTCATACCCTAAGCCAATTGAACTCATGCCAGAATTAATTAATCTCCAAAGATTCTTGGAAGAATCTTTCCATGAATCTAATGTTTTCTGCAATTGTTCCTTTTCTTTTACAGCTTTCATTCCAATTCTCCTATATTTTTTAAGCTTTTCATCTTTTTCATATATTTCATTTGCCTGAAATGTAAGCTTTTCATTTAGAGAAAGTTGTTGTTTTTGAAAAGTAACAAGTTAAGCTTCTAGTTTCTTAACAGCTAGAGTATAGGCAAGTATTTTTGCTTCTTGTTCACCTAACTGATTCATTTGTTCATCATATAGTGTTTTAAGCTTATTATATGAATCAATGCAAATTTTAGAACATAATGATACCTCAGTATTTGAGCTGATTGCCATGAGTGCATGATTTGTCTCTTCTTCCTCTACTGTATGTTCTCCCCAATTGACAACACCATCATCCATAGTCAGCAAACAGTTCTGATTCTGCTCTTTCTTTCCAGCTCCTTGATTTTGATAAAAAGAGTCTCTTTTAAACTGTTGTTTTAAAATAGCTTTCTGCATCTTCTTTGAATTTGCATTACCACCAAACCTAGTCCTTATGGCTTCCCAAATTTCTTTTGCATCATCCATTCCATGAAATCTTCTCAGATGTTCCTTGGGAATAGCCATGAGTAAGATGGTTCTTGCCTTCCTTTCCTTTTCAACAGCATGAATTTCTGCAGGAGATACTGGTGGAAGTATTCTAACAACACCATCTTTTCCAGTTGAGATTCTCTTCTTTGAATTTCCATTCTGAATTACCTTCCAAACATCATTATCAATATATTCAAGGTAATGCTCCATCTCCATAGCCCATATATCATACTCCTCCTTCTTTAGAATTGGGAGTTTGATATTTGAAATAGTGGTTGTTGTAGGAGTGACTTGTTGTTGTTGTTGTTTTGGTTTATTGGTTGCAGTACCACTGTCTGATGCATCTTCATGGTATGATGCTTCATCATCACTAAGATGTTGAGAGTAATCATCATTAGCAGGTTGAGACATTTTTCTAGATCTAAAAGTGATTGTTTGTGATCTTGTGATTCTTCTTATTCAGAGTCTCTCTAAAGGCTCTGATACCACTTGTAGGTCCAAAGTCTTGGATCTGATTAGCCTTTTGTAAGCCAATAGCTAACTTGAATAAATCCAAATCAACTATAAGAGAGACAAAGACTATGAATACTATGTGTTAATGCGGAATCTTAACACAAGTACTAAGAAGAAAAAAAAACAAACACCTGTTTAAGATCAAAACATGTAAATAATAACAATCACTAAAGTACAAATATAAAATTAAAAGAATAAAAAAAAAAACCTGGTTCTCCATATAAATGATGTCTTTCATTTCAAACTGATCAATTTGTCTCTTATGGATTTTAATTTGTCCTCTAATGCCCTCATTTCAACAGATCCACTCATCTCAAAACGCCGAAATTTTTGATTCCCTATCTTGCTTTGAACTTTCCAAGCAACCAATCATAAATAGTAAAGTATGGAGTATCCACTGGATAATATCTTTCATGAACTTTTTCGCTTTCTCGATGATTAGTTTCATTGTCATTTTCACATGTTCTTGATATTGAAGAATCCATTCATAGAGAGATTTTTCTAGGTCAGGAAATTTTGCCGGTTTGTGTCGCTTAACATCGCCTCACTTTCGGGGGAGCAATCGTGAGAGATTTACTCTAAAGACCGATTAACTGTATTCGAATATTGTCGCTTGTACTCACCTGCAAAACCATAGTTACTGATGAACCCATTCTTTGCATTTGCTTTTGAGTTTGAGACTTGGATAATCCTTGTTGTGCTTGCATTAATGCTCTTCGAATCTCTTCTGTCATTGTTGTTTTTTTCACACCTTTAAGATGGGTAAGACATGTTTTCTTGTGTGTATGATTTGGTTTGTGTTAATTATTTTGATCTTGTATTTATATAGAAAATATTTTTAATGTCCATAAAGTGATACATTGAACACAAGAAGCATAATAAGGTGGGAGATTGAAGGTTTCTTTCAAATTGGGCCGTTCATTTGATATACATGCATTGTATACAATAATTAATAAAATATTAATTAATATATAGAGAATTTTTCTTCCAACCATTTGTATACTATAAATTAATAAAATATTAATTAATATATAAATTAATAATTATTAATTTATCGATTAATTAATAACTCTTTTAATTAATAAATTTTGATGGTCCACAAGTGTATTATTTTATAGAGTTTCCTCTACTGTACTTGAACTCTGTCAGAATTAATTAATCTCAAAAGATTTTGATAGGAATCTTCTATGAATGTAATGTTTCTGCTATTGTTGCTTTTCTTTTACTGCTTTCATTCCAAGTCATCCTATATTTTTTAAGTTTTCATTTTTTTCATATATTTCATTTACCTGAAATGTAAGCTTTTCATTTAGAGAAAGTTGCTGTTTTTGAAAAGTAACAAGTTGAGCTTCTAGTTTCTTAACAGCTTGACTATAGTGACAAGTATTTTTTTATGCTTCTTGATCACCTAACTGATTCATTTTGAGTTCAGCAACAATGTTTTAAGGGTATTGTATGAATCTATGCAAGGTTTTAGAACACAACGATACTCACTATGGAGCTGATAAGCCATGAGTGCATGATTTGTCTATTCATCTTCATGTGTTCTCCCCAATTGACAATACCATCATCACCATTGTCAGATTTCCTATATGATTCTTCTCGTGATTTCCGCTTCTTAGGGTTGATTAAAAAGAGTCTCTCTTCTTCTTTACATCATTGTGTCCTTTTGCTGTACATTCCCTAGCAAAGTGACCAGTGTTGTGACAATTGAAGCATTCAAGCTTCTTTTTGTCAAAGCCAACAGGTGCTTTTCCATCAACACGAACTCTCCTTCCTGTTTTCTTATAGAACTTCTTCATTCGTATAGCAATCATTGCTATCTGCCAGTTTATGTCCATCTCTTCAATGTCCAAGTCATCAATCTGTTCCAGGTCTTCATGAAGCAAGTCCTAGTCCTCTGATTGTTTGGCAAAGAGGGAATAAATAACTTCATCAGCAAAACCAGCAAGAGCTTCTTTTTCTGGAGTATTGGTTGAAGAAGTAGAAGGAGTGCAAGTACTGTAGGTACTAGTAAAACCAGACTTAACCTTATTAGTGCTGCTTTTGCTTTGTGAAACAAAAGCAACATTTTGAGCACTTGAAGATGTTTTTGAGGCACCTTGGATTTCCTGCTCAAAAACCCTAAGGTTGTTGTACAAATCATCAATAGATAAAGTGTCAACCTCTGGTTTAGCTCTCATAGTCATTGCCAGATTGGACCATGCTAGGGGCAAAGATCTGAGAAACTTATGATTTGCATCCTCAGTTGATACTTCAGCACCATGAGCTTCCAACTGAGAAAGTAATTGTTGGAATCTGTCATATCCCTTTTCTAACCCTTCTGAACTGGATATTGTAAATGCTTCAAATTGTTGTTTGAAAATAGCCTTCTGCATTTTCTTTGAATTTGCATTACCACCAAACCTAGTTCTGATGGCTTCCCAGATTTCTTTTGCATCATCCATTCAATGAAATCTTCTCATATGCTCCTTGGGAATGGCCATCATCAAGATATTCTTAGCCTTCCTTTCCTTTTCAACAACTTGAATTTCTTCAGCAGTTACTGGTGGAAGTATTCGAATTACACCATCCTTTCCAGTTGAAATTCTCTTCTTGGAGTTTCCATTATGAATTACCTCCAAACATCATTGTCAATGTACTCAAGGTAGTGCTCCATCTCTATAGCACATATATCATACTCCTCCTTCTTCAGAATTGGGAGTTTGATATTTGAGATAGCAGTTGTTTGAGGAATCACCTGTTGTTGTTGTTTAGGTGCAGCACCAGTGTCTGATGCATCTTCATGGTTTGATGCTTCATCATCACTGAGATGTTGAGAGAACTCATCATTAGCAGGTTGAGACATTTTGTAAAGATCTGAAAGAGAGTGTTTGTTTGTGGTTCTAGTGATTCTTCTTACTCAGAGTCCCTCTATTGGCTC
Organism: Tanacetum coccineum; assembly: GCA_026074375.1. Lineage (NCBI taxonomy): Eukaryota > Viridiplantae > Streptophyta > Magnoliopsida > Asterales > Asteraceae > Tanacetum > Tanacetum coccineum. Next base: position 8,225 of record BQNB010181593.1, read on the forward strand.
TGATACCACTTGTAAGTCCTTGTTTTGAATCTATATAGCCTTTGTAAGACAAAAGCTAACTTGAATAAATCCAAATCAACTATGTAAGAGACACTGACTATGAATACCAAGTGTTAATGCGGAATCTTAACACACAAGTATAAAGAAGGAACACAATATAATACCAACTTTTGCTATTATATTCTATTAAGCTTCTCAATCTACATTTGTTTAATGAAACTCTATGATCGAGGGTTCCTTTTAAACACCGATGAAACCCTAAAACTAGACGCTAACAAAAAACGAGATAATAATGCATAATCATTTCCTAAAATATCTCCTAAAATTATCCTCCTAAAAGAAACTAGTATACACTATTCTGTTACATAAAACAAGCTTAAACAAATACCACAAGTAACTAACTGTATGTACTGTCAACTCTACCATAACAACTATAGAACAGCTAGACTATAACTTAGCACTTTCTCAGCCTCAGAACTAACAAATACAAACCCCAACATCAACAGTTATACAACCATAAATAAGTCTTTTATACAATAAATTTCCCAACACATACCTTGTTTTTCAATTGCCAAACATAATGAACCATATGTTTGGTTCAATAGACCTGCCACTTCCAATTCACCATTCAAGAGACTGTGTCTTCCACATCCATCTGATGAATAAACAGAACAGCGTAAATTGGATGACTAAGCAATCACATTCTAATGGTACAGATACGTGGCCACAATAGCCGTCATTCACCAAGAAGTCTTAACTAATCCCTGACTTATATGTAAAAACGCCTGAAGAAATAGCCCTCCAAGCCATGAAACATTACAATAGTTCCCACTACCTTCAAGCTTTCCTTTAGAAAATCCATTTTTATGCACCCAAAGTCTGGCAACACTGGAGGTAATCCAGTCAACACCCAAGTTTTGGGTTTGCCCAATGAAGAGTCCCTATCACCTCTCTCTTCATTAAATTGCAGTTCTTATCAAAAAACAACATCCTGGACTATCATTGCTTCAATCAAATGAATTTAGGTATATGCCCACAATATTAAAGCAATAAGAGTATTGGTCAAGACCTCATCCCCTATTTCCTTGTATTAAGTATAAATTTGAAATTCAGTCTTCAATACTTTGGATGTCCTATGCCTATGATTTATTCTAACTCAAGGCACAATGCATGTTGCTGAACAACCTTACTGCACAGTGACCTTTTTTCCAGGGACCACTGAACCACCCAGAGTCTACAGTTCCCATTTACTTCCAGGGACCACTGATTTAAGCCTAGCAGACTGATATTTTCTCATCAAAGATATCATCCTCCCTTGAATTAATATAGAGATTAATTACAACTGAATCATTAAATGTTCAATTTACCTAGAACCTAAAAGTCCTAAGAATGCTCAGCATATCCATAAAGAAAGAAGCATTGCACATGCCTCTTTCTCCCTTCATCATCCCCACCACCCACTCCCACCTCCATTCCCTTTTCCCCATCACACCCACCCATGTCTCAACCTTCTCAAACCAAACCACCCCACCCCCCTCCCACAACCCACATCCCACCACCACCACCCAAACTTTTTTTAGCTTTGAATCAAGTAGTCTTACACTGACCTCTACAACCACAATACCCAAGTAGTTCAAGTTTGGTTTTCTTTTTATCCAGAGGACCAATTAAGGTATTTTCCTATTTTTCCCTTTTATTGGAACCCTAATTTAATACATTAGCAAGCTAATAACTTAGCATCAAATCAAATCAACCACCAACACACCCACCCAGAACCCACCCCTTTGACTTCAACTCAGCCCTAAATAGACAACATGGAATTAACCCATTTCTTTCAAGTAACCCACTTTAATTTCTCCTTTGCAAGATATAACCATTTTGTTTGTGGAATATAAGGCTGTCGATTTCAATAGGATAATCTAACCAACAAGAACATAAAATATAAGTAGTCCAAGTACTCACCTCCCCTAACAGAGTACTTGAATCTTTTATTCAGAGAGCCCTGTTGTAATCAACCTTGTCAATTTTGAATCCTTTAAATTTATATCTAATTGCTTCCATACATCCTTTGAATGTAATAAAAATAAACAAAGTCAAAACCTAGAAGGCAACATTAATAAAAGTACCGCAAAGTACATTTTAGGTCTCCTAATGAAAGAGTAGCCATTCATCACATTACATCATTATAGTATCAGCTCCACGAACTTTAGTTTTCCACGTTAATAGAATTTAGAAATGGTTATATCTTAGTATATATTGGTCACATGCAAGTCTACACACTTTTTAAGTGTCCTTGTCAAAAAGCTGAGAATAACCAGAACCCCCAAACCTCCAACTTTAGGACATAGCTTTGCATCCTTTATAAAGTAGACAAAGGCCTAGTCTAGCATGCCATAGATTGTGAATCAATTTCATCTTAAAGGTTGACGAGCCAAGAGGCTTCACCAAAAATATCAAGACAATAAAGGCTGAAGCAATATTATCATTAACAATATTAAGCCTAAACATTTGATTACTCAGATAACCAAAACCAATAAATACACCATGTTTGGATCAAACAAATTTATTAGATTCAATCACTTGCTTGTAACCACAATTGTTCAAAACACTACTAGAAACCAAATTCTTCTTTATATTAGGAACATGTAAAACATTTAACAAAGAAACAACTTTTCCAGAACTAAACCTAAGATCTACACAACCACATCCATGAACCAAGGCTATTGACTCATTTCCCATATGAAGAATAGATCCATCATTCAACGACTCATAGGTCTTGAACCAACATCTATCTTTACACACATGAACTGTTGCTCCTGAGTCAACCCACCACGCAACTTCATCATCCTTTGAGTCAGTTGGAAGAACCATCCACTGAACCCTTTGTGCCTGAACCATTGGCTTTGTTGCCAACATTAACACCTTTGCAATCCCTTTTAATGTGACCAGTTTTGCCACATTTCCAACAAGTAGGATTAGCCTTCTTGTGGGGATCAGCCCTTGTGTTATCATGATGTTTACGTTTACCTTTGTTGTTATTGTACCTAGCGGAGTTGTTAAGTTTTACCATATTGACAACTGAAGGACCAGCAACATTATTTCTCTTTGGCTTGTCACTAACCTGCACCCTGAGGGACTCCTTAATGCGTAAATGACTACCCAACTCAACAAGAGTTAACTCTTTTTTCTTATGTTTTAAGGTGTGCTTGAAATCTTTCCAAGAAGGAGGGAGTTTATCAATGATACAAGAGACTTAAATAGCCTCATCCATGTTCATTTTATGTTGTGTAAATCTTCCAAGTATACCAAGAAGTTCATTGTATTGTTCCAAGACTGGTGTTGAATCAGTTATTTTGTAATTTGTGAAATTACTAACAAGGAACTTCTTACTTGATGCATCCTCATCAATATATTTTGCCTCCAAGGAATCTCATAGTTCTTTGGAAGATTCAACATTCTGGTAAATAGCAAACAAAGGATTGGACATGCCATTGGGGATTAAACCTCTGCAGACATAATCATCATTGTCCCTCTTGGCCCTCTTCCCGACTTGTTCCACGGTTGGATTATCACCACCATCTTCAGGCATGGGAGTAGTCAGCACATACACCACACTCATGCTGGAGAGAAAGAAGTGCATCTTCTTCTGCCATCTTCTAAAATCCACCCCTTTAAACTTATCAAGCTTGGCAAAGTTTGAAGCCATGTGTTTCATAGCAGCAGCAGCCATTGATTATCTTGAAATAATCTTCTTTGATTGTTGGTTGTTGTGTGTCCCAGCACCGGGTAAAGATAATTAATAACCTAACTACGTACCAAAGATGGTTACCGGATATCACTTGGAATTATGTGATCACTTTCCAAAGAAGATTATTCGACCCTATGCCTGGGTATCACGAATACCTTCTTGGGATACGACCAAGTGTTTATTCTTGTTCTAGGCACAGATCAAGAACCCTGCGTTTCTATGTGTTTAGGTTTGTGTCGTATTTTTCACACACTACCACATGCAAATTGTGATCTCCTATTTATAGGAGAATACTCAAAACCCTAGTCAAAGTAATTATGAAAGATTATAGGAGATATAATCTCATCCATAATTAGCCTTCTTGATTTCAAGAACTAGTGGTTACATGACCATAATAATCATGGTCATTAAATGTGATTGTAACTTACCATAAGAAACGGTCAAATCAGTTACGAGTCATTAAATTTATTCCAATGAGTAATTCATTCAGTGTCCTGAACCATTAGTTAACCCACTAAGGAGCATACCCACTGAAGGTTCAATACTGAAGCAACCTACTGATGAGTTAACTCGCTGAGGATACTTCCTTTTATGGATTACTCCCTG
>BQNB010181595.1:0-12578 GCA_026074375.1 Tanacetum coccineum
AGCAACTATACTAAATTTAACTCCTAAAAATGCAAATAAAATTTCTAAACCTAAATTAAGGCAAAAGAAAATTTTAGGAAAATGAAACTTATTTTTTTGATTATTTTTGTATTTTTTTATGAATTAAAAACTAATTAAATCTATTTAAATCCTAGAAAATAGTAAATTAAATCCTAAAAATTCTAAAAATGATTTTTAAACTTAGAAAAACCTAAGAAATTATAAAAACTCAGAAAACAAAATTTAACTACTTTTTATATTAAAATCCTATTTTTAAAATTAAATTTAAAAGCTTAAAAACAAAAATAAAAAGTTAAAAGTGATGAAAATGATTTTAAAGTTTGTAAATCTAAAAGTAATTAATCTAATACTAAAAACTATTTTTTTGTATTTTTAAAAGTTATTTTTGAAATTTTTTTATGATTTTCGAAAATTTAAATCTAAGAAAAATTATAAAAAATAAACTAATATTAGGAAAAATGCCAAAATGTTAGGAAAAGTCCTAAAAATATCAAAGATCAAAGGAAAAATGAAAACAAGCCCCCAGCTTATTTAATAAGCTGGGAAAAAAATCAAAACTAGCTACGGCTTATAATATCAAAATGAAAAGAAAACTTATATAACAATGAAATGAAAAGAGAAGGTGACAGATGAGCTAATGAAGCAAAACGGTAAGGTGTGTGGTGTGTGAAGGGGAGGTCGTGGGTTCGAGTCCCAGCCTCACCGTTTTGTTATTTTTTTTATTTTTGTGAATTTTAAAAACAAAATTGAAGATAAGCTAAAAATAAGCAGTTTTTATAAAAACAACTTATATCGAAAGACCCTTAATAAGCTGTTTAAAGGCTTAATAGATGACAGAAACTCTAAAACTACAATTTTTGGCTTTTTGAAAAACTAAAAAAGCTAAAATCCTAAATTAAGCTAAACCTATGACTGATTAAGTACTTGATAAGCTAAACCTGGACTAATGAACTAAATTGAGAAGAATTAAGCACAAAAGATAAGTTATAAGCTAGAAAAGTAAACTAAGCACTTAATGACACTTTTTAAACCAAACAGCCCTAAAGGGCTTACTTTGAGCTTAAAAATAAGCATCCAAATAAGCATTATATGACATGACACTCAAATTTTCTAAAAGTATGACTTAAAAACTCTATGAAAAAGCTCTTTAAAAAGATTTTGGATAAAGAGAGCTTAAAGAAAAAGCTCGTCTAAAACAGTCAGACTACTCAACTCTTGCTGAGTTTTTGGATTTTAAATAGGAAAACAACTGATTTTAAATGCTAAATCAGATAACTAATTAAGCTAAATTTTAAAAACTAATTTCAAACTGGTAAAATATGAAATATAAGCTACCTACATGTTAAAAATCAAAGGCTAAATCCTATTTATTCCTACTGAAACTTAAGTTCAAAATTGACAGCATGCTGTCTTTTACTTTATCTGATGCGATTGACCTAAGAACTGTCCAAATCTAAAATAAAGCCTATGCAGGCTAAGATCTAATAACTACTACTTAAAATCATCTAAACAAAAGCTAAGAAGGCAAAATTAACAACTAGAATTCAGATAAGCTCAAATTGACTTCACAACCTACTATATCCTAGCAGTCTTAAACTTATGAACTCATAGCTTATTAATAACTATATAATACTAAACTACCCTATAAAAATTACTCAATTAAGCTTATATAAGATTTTTGAATTAACTTTAAAAGTCCACAAGGCTACTAGCATAACTAACCTATGGTTAGTTCTGCTATGCCAAACACCCCTTTAAAATGTTCAAAATCCATTTAAGCTTTGAGAATTGAAGCCTATCTAACAACTTTCAAAGACCAGATAATAACTAACTTATAACTAGCCTAGAGAACTTATTTTAACAATTAATTAAGCTAGGAATAAGATTTAACTACTATGCTTATGATTATTAGATTTTGACAGATTCAAAAGATAATTAACTAAAAAATGAGATTTATACTACAAAAGCTTAAAATAGATTATCAAACATGATTAACTAACACAAGGAAATAGGATTAAGCTAAAATAAGCAAGATATAAGCAAAATTAAGCAACTATTAAGCTATAAATTAAAGACAGAAATGAAATAAGAGACTTACAAGCTGCCTTAACTCAACAAAGGCTTTTAACTGCTCTAAGAGCTATCTACAAGCTCCAGCTTATCCTTGGATAAGCTGGTAGGGGTCTCATAAGCTCTTCCAAGACTTCCATTATTGGCTCATCTTCCAAAAGCTTAAATCCAATAAAGAAAGGTTACTTAATTAAATGATTGAATTTAGCTCAAATTCAAGCTTAGAGACTTGAAAGAGCTTGTATGAGCTTATGAGAAGCTTATAAGAGCTTATGTAATAGTATCAAACATCATTTGAGGGAAATAAGAGCTTATGACAGATTATTTTAAAGAAAAACTCAATTTTATTAACTAAAAAACTTGATTACATTACTCTGAAAAAGAAAATTACAAAAGTTTAAATGAAAATTACATAAGCTAAATATAAAAAGCTAAAGCTAAAATTTCAATAAAAATCTAAAAGCTAAAAGACTCCGTGCTTGTGTGTGTGAATGTGAGGCTTTTTATAGCCTGCTAAAGAATCTTCTAGGTCCTCATAGCCTCATCACGCTCCTTTTGATCCTGTCCATACATTCCTTTAATCATTGGATGGTAATTGTGGTTCGTTGGATCATATCTTAGCTCACACGGATTGCCAGCGTGGCAATCTATGATGTTGACATGCTGTGTTTCTTTTGCAAGCATTATAGTGCAAATCCCATCATTTTGGTGTGTTTCTTCTTATGCTCACGTGTCCTTTTGATGTTGGACTAACCAATGATAGTACACTTGTGACGTCTACTTTTGCCAGAGTGTACTTGGACCCTTGAAATAGCTTACCACATGGTCAATTGTGAGTTGCCCTCTGGTTTACGCAGGTAAATAGTTGGAAGAGATGATGAACAGTAATTGGTTTTACCCACCTTTTTTTATCTTATAAACGGGGGTGTTTGACTAAGAAAAGAATGGGCTTTGACTTCGGGTTGGGTATTGGGCTTTTGGGTTATTTTAATAGGGAATTGGGCTAGGTTAAATAAGAGAAAGTTTTAGGGACCATTTATGTATTTTAGTAAACTTTGGGGGCTGATTTAGGGATTTTGTCTTTTTCTGAGTTTGACTTTTATTGACTATTTGACAAAGTTTGATTGAGAGTTGACCAAGGGTTGACTTTTGTAGCATTCTCACGGCTCCTTGTGTGCTCTTCCTTTCCCGTGTCCGTGTTTGTCCAGTTTTTGACCGTTTTCTTATGATTTTTGCTTTATCCGTACCTATACAATAAGAAAGACAAAACAAGCAATATACAAGCATTTTATGCACAGTTTTGGTCTTTTAAGGGTTATTTTTTATATAAAATGAATATGTGTTTTCACAAATATCAATACTTATCTAAACAATTAATAGGATAGTATGCGAAATTAATGTAAGACAAAAGATAAGAGTAAGAACAATCAAACCACAACGCGGGGATTTAAAGTGGTTCGGTAACGAAGCACCTCTTCGCCCTACTCCACTCCTCGAGCATTGAACTCGAGAGTTTTCTTCACTATGTCAACAAGCTCCCTTATGGCGGAGAAAACCTTACACAACTTTTGCTTATCTTGATTTCCGACACTAAGCTAGATGTCGAGTTCTAATCTTAGCTAGAACTAATCTACCACAACTTCACTATACAACTTTGCTTCACGACTTGATCACGACTACACAACTTCTTCACACCTTAGTTTTCTTCACACCACTACTTCACCAAGCCACTACTATAATCACACCAAACTAACACTACTAGGAAAGATCACCAAGATCTAACTATACTTACAACAATCACCAAGATCTAACACCTACACAACTTTACAAGATTTACAAGTTATGATATGGATGCAATAAGATTGCAACAACAAATAAAGGTGTAATACTTCTTTACTTAATGATGGAAGTATTCTTCTCTTGCACTTGAGGAATTGAGATTGGATCACATGGAAATAAAGCTTTATGATTAAATGATCAAGGATTTTAATAAGATGTGTGGGCTGTTTTAGAACAGAAAGAATGAGTGCAAAATGTGAGAAAATAGTAGGAAAAAGTCCAGTATTTATAGGACAAACTGGAGGAGCATCTACCTATGGGCGATCCTCCTAAATAGGTGGGTGATCCCCTTAAAATTAAAGGGGCCGCCCTAGACTGGGAGCTCCCCAGTTTGTTTTTTTGTGTAGTTAGAATTTTCTAGAACTTTCTAGCCGTTTTAGGTCCGAAAATTTGAATTTCAAATTATTTATTTTGAATAAAACATTTCTTTTAATTGTAGAAAATGTTTTGTAATGTTTATAAAGATGTTTACAACATTTTATAAAAGTAATGTTTATAAAAATGTTTACAGGACATTTAATAAAAGTGTAGGTTGAATAAAAATTCTTTTGATCATAAAAATACATAAAGCATAAATTTATCATACCTTTAAGTGATATAATTTTGAAATGAAAATTTACACTAATGAAAATTTACTACTAATTACTTGTTTACGTTTAATTTTACATTGAACGTTTTTATATTTTGTGATTATCAAAACGTAAAGATGTGAAAAATATTAATAATGTTTTTAGGCATTATTTCTATCAACAATCTCCCCCTTTTTGATGATTACAAAATTTAAACTCATTAAATGTAAAATTATTTTTAAACAAGTATTTAGTGAGTTTTATGTCATTTCTCCCCCTTTTTGTAGAATCAAAAAGGCATCGTCGAGAATTGCTAGTAAAATCGACGGAATAAATGCTCCCCCTTGATGTGTGCTCCCCCTCGTTCGAGGGCACCAAGGAATCGAGCTATGGTTTCTTGGCTACAAAAACGAGTTAGAACAATACAAATATTTCTAACATGTAGCAAGAAGGAAAAATATGGCATAATAATAATGCAACCAACAATAATCATCCATTTAACATAAAATAGTGTGTGAACCACACTCATGCATACAAAATAAATAACATGCTAACATACATGAAATTTTTAAACTACAAAAAGTCCTATAACTAGTAAAGCTCCATAGGACTTGCTTGCAAAATGGTGGATGGACAATTATTTGAGAAACTAAACATAGAGTATGTTTAGTTTGGGGAAGATGGTGGAGGTGGTGGGATGATGGTTGTTGGTGGTTGTGAGAGCATATGTTCAATATATGAAAACATATATTGGAGTTCATCTCTCAATCCAAATATGAGAGTACGATTGTGGATGCAACACAAACATGAATCTCCATGTGCCTCAAGAAGATTCCAAGGAAAGGGATGACCAAAGATAGGTGGTGAAGGTGATGGAGTATAAAATTGGACATCGAGTGAGGTAATTGGTGAAAGGGTGAGAGTGATGTCCATTGATGCATTTTCTTGAGTTGGAGGTGGTGGAGAAACTCTTGGAGGAGGAGATGTTGGTGGGTTCAAGTAACCATTGGGTGAAAGTGATGTTGATGAGGTTGGTGATTTAGGTATGTAGTCAATTGAGGATGAAGAAGTATCTTTGGTTGATGGTGTTTGGAGGGTGCATTAGGAGCACTAGGTGATGAGAGTTAAAGTTTGGGTGATGGAGTTTTTGTGTCATCATGGGTTAAATCCACAAACAATTATTTTGGTGGAATGATGTTGATTTTTGGTCTCTTGGAGGCTTTGGAAATGGAAGCTCTAGTGGATACCATGGATGTTGATAATGGTCGATTAATGATGAAGAAAATGGTGTATTGGAGATGATCATTTGGAGTGGATTTATGGGAAGGAAATGGTTTGAAAATGGAATGAGTTTGAACTAGTTTAGGTTATTCCAAATTGTGTTCAAGTATTCTGGGCAAAGATAGTTGAGACTAGGTAAAAGAGGGTCAAAAAGCAGGAAAAATAATGTTTTACCCGTGATTTGCTAGAGCGGTCCCTTTAATTAGGGATCGGTCCTCTTAAAGATAAGGGGCCCGCCCGTTATGAATTAAGGGGGCCGCCCTCTGTTGGTATCCATTTTTCATAGAAAGACGATTTTTCTCAGAAATATTTTTAAGTATTTCTGTTTTGGTGGTTTATTTGCAGCAAGCCTTATTGAGTTTTATGAGCACATTTAATCATATAACAAGTAATAACCACATTAAATCATGAAACCAAAGTAGCATAATTAGTTGATTAAACAAAACAACCAAAGGTTTAAATCATCATATCAAATAAGATCTCTATTAGATAACTAATAACAAGTCCTTTCTGTATTAAATCGGATAATCACCTCACTTAGCTTGTTTAGAACATACACATAATCAAGTTAAAAATTGTCTTAGACCACATTTAGCTATCTAGCTAATTTCTCTCCTATGTCTTCACTTCTTCTTCATGCTAAACACTCCTTTTAGTGCCTTTCTAAATAATTTGAACCCTCCGCCCATCTCCTCATGTATTCGTTGTGTTTGGTTGAGCAAGGTGGTTTGTAGTACAAATAGAGTTTCATTGGTTTGTTTGAAAGAGGAAGGCATTTGGTAGTTTTAGTAGTCGAGTGGATTAAGAGAGTTAAGATAGGTAGTAGGAGATTAAGTACTTGCTCGAGAAGTTTCGACATCATCATCATCATCGTGTTGATGAGATGACGTGCCTTGATGATGAGAGGATGAAGAAGAGACAGAACAATGTGCCTTGCCACGATTACTTCGAGGTCTTCGAGTTTGTCTTAGGGCAAGAGGACGCATGACTCGCTCAACAATTTCATAGGTGCCATTGTCAAGATCAGGATACGTTTCCATGACGTATCGATAAAGACGAGTTAAAAACATGCCATATGGAAGATTTGCTGTTGGAGTAGCTCTGGCACATTCGATTCTTTTGACAAAGAAATAAGCAAGATTGTATTATTCTTCGGCAACAACACAATACAACATGTGAGCAAGACAAGCAGGGAGACGGTCCCGATGTCCTCCTAGTCCGAACACATTCTCTCGAATGAATTCTTCCCATTGCTTCATGTCGGGGCTTAGTTCTTTGGTGAGAATTTGATTTGGATTGAGAGCGACGGTTTGACTTTTAATGGTACGGTCTACCACGACGCGTTCCAATTTAAGAAGTCGACGAATGTCGTTGGGAGTAAGAAGATCGATGCAATATGGTCCCTCGGTTTCTTGAGAATATTCAAGGGATGCAAGGTCCCACTCATTTGTAAAAATGGTTTGACCATTGTATGGAATTTTGAGGATTTGACCGAATTGAGTGAGAGTAAGAGTTATGCATTCGTGTTGAATCATAAAAGAGATGACAAGATAGCCATAGTCATCGGTTTGTACCGTGACTTGACTATAGAAGTCTAGAATAAATCTTAAAACAACCAGTTTGTTGATTTGAAAGAGACAATTAAAGAGAATGTTAGTAAAGAGACGCTCGATATTGTTGGATTTGTAGTAGACTTGATCAATAACACGACCTTCGTGAATGTTGCGGTTTTCAATAGGTTTGTAGAATTAGGCAATAGTAGGGGAGATGTAAGGAATTTTGGATACTTTTGGGATGTAAGATTTAGTGAGAGATATATCGGTGGTAGTAGCTTTCGGCATTTTTGTCACCTAAACAAGTCAACAACAATGTCAAGAAAAAATGCAAAAATAAAAAGAGTATGTAAGAAAAATACTATATGTGAAACCAAAATTACTTCGACTCTAAAGAATAAAAACCTAAGAAGTAATTTTTATGTTCCTTAGTTTATTTTTAACTCAACTTTAAGTATTGACAAATGTATACATTAGATTGTATATTTCGTCAATTCATGTGAGTATGTTTGCAATTGGCTTATCACTAGTAAAGTACTTATTTTGACTCAAAAAATCATATTAATTTATGATAAGCCAAACGCTCCCTTATGGGTAGAAATCTTGTCCAATATATCAAAGTATATATGAATTATATATTTTGATGACTTACACTAGTTTGTTATGTGTTTGTATACGTGACAAAAATGTAGTGATGGCCATCTCGACTCTAAACAATCATCCTAGGAGATGAACCAAACACTCTTTTATTTTTTTAAAATTTTACTCATTGATTTGAAAAATATATATATGTTTGGATAATCAATACTTGATTATTTTTAACATGTTTTGGCATTAATCAACAATGTGTATGTTTTAAAAAATACATATATGCAAAAATTCGGCCATATGATCATAAGTATACATGTTCTTAAAATTTTAACTCAAGAAGTGTTATGATTCAATCCTATCAAAATTGTTGTACCCCTATGACTACGGGTATCATTGTAGTTATGGAATTCCTAGACCAAAATAAGAAGTACGAAAATAATTAAAAACACCCAATTTTGATTAAGAATAAAATTGGATAAAATCAAACAAAAAGAAGGTTGGAAAACTTACAATGGATGTTGTTGATTGACTTGTTAGTAATTACCCCTTGCGAATTTTGGTTGGTTTGGTGATTTGAGGTTTGATTTTAAAAGTTTTGGTGATGGTGTTTTCGTTCACACCAGGTAAGAGAAAGAGGGAAGAGAGAAAAATGATGTTTGGTATAAAAATTCAACTGTAAGGGGGTGTTTGGTTTCACAGATAGGTGGTCCCCTTAATTAATTAAGGGGCCCACCCTTTTTACATGGCTGGTCGCCTTAATTTTAAGGGGGCCGCCACCTGAATTTTTTTTTGATTTTTGGCTAGTTTTGTGAGAATGAATATTGAATTTTTTTAATTAACTCTTTGTTTAATTAAAAAGTTTCTTTGACTATTTCGGACGAGATAATCAAGACGTCAGTACATAAGATGATTTGGTGACTAGACTCCTTGCGAATATGATGAATTAATTTCTTCGAACGAAAAAATTAATTGATACGTTTTGAAATGGGAAAGTGTAGATATTGTGGTAGATGAGAGATCGGAATGGAGTTGACACTTCAACAAGGCGATTTTGATAGGCGAAGTTGATGCGAGCGTCGAGGCTTTGTTTCATCCATAGTGGTTTAAGACATTTCTGATGCAAAACTAATCCTACTTCTATGTTAATTATTATCCACTAACTCACTCACTTATCTCATCTACTGAGTATTAGGGCCATAGAAGATTTTCATTTCATAGTGGTTCATGGATAATCCATGTGAAAGAATGGTTCCTAATGAACAAATTCTTTAAAAAATAAAAAGCCAACAAATGACATTTCTAGTGACTACCATATTTCCTAACTATCATTAATACTAAGTATATCATATACCAATCTATAATTTAGGTAATTTGAGAGTGAGCCGCACCGTAGCTTCTATTGAGAAATTACTTTACAATCGTCAAGGTAGCAAGCTTTAAGGATGAGGATTTATGAAATCCTATATGAAAGTTCTATCAATCTGTTGAATGAAAGCCAAAAGGATCTTGTAATGATAACCTCAAGATAATGATTTAGCCATTTTGTCCACATCGTTTCCTGTTCGAAGAAGTTATTGTTTTCGAACATGTTTTGCATTTGATTCGACACATGCACGGAGAATATACTGTCTATAGTGAGTAAAGCTTTGGTTGGTGTGGATGAATTCACATTGTGTGATTAAGTGTTCGATAATTTGGTCTACCTTGGTCTCGCCTAGGTTGAGGTGTTTTGGAACAAGGATGAAAGTTTTCCTTTCTTCTCGGAGGAGGTGTTTTAGACCTCATTATAGGTTTAGTAAATCCTACTTCAGGTTTTAAGGAAGGTTTGTAAAAATGTTTTACCTCATCATCACTTGCAATAGGAATTTTAGTATTGTTTATAAGTAGAAATTTTGGTTTAGAGTTTGGGTTTTATTCTATCAATTTTTCTTTCGACTCGATTTCTTGAGCTCTTATAAAATTTACTTGTTTTGTTTCGCTAGGTGACCCTTTGGTAAAATTAATTCCTAAACCGAATTTATCTCCGGAAGTTTTTTGAGAACTTATTATTTTCTTAAGTGAGTGACTACTATCATTAAATTGATTTAGCCTAGATATTTCTGTAACACCCCCAAATTGGGTCGCAGCGGAATATGGGTCGGGGGTGGTACTTCATAGATCAATAACACAAGATATATATAAGAATGACCCAAAAGTCGTTTAAGAACCGATACATTGGATTTAGCAAAGTGTTGTTACAAAAGCCCGAAGCTTCACTTGTTCAAAATACAAAGATTCTAATCCATAACAATTATACAAAATGTAATACGACAAAATCTTTAATGCATGTGACATCCAAAACATAGTCACCAGTGTATCCCTTGCACCTCGTGCCTTATTGATCTCCTAAAAAACATTGCTTAAAACGTCAACAATAATGTTGAGTGAATTCATAGGTTTATAAAATGTATAATGTAGGACTGTAAGATTTCCCCATGATAATGCAACATATGCAAACATCATAAAATGTAATTACGTTTTTCTAAGCTCATGACACTGAAGCTCGACATGTATGAAATGCAATATAAATTGCCAACATTGCCCGTGATGATGTTCTAACCCGCAACATCCTATGTCCGACATGGTATACGTTCATTTTCTGAAACTCCGGCACAATGAGTATGACTCACCCGAACGGGGATGTCAATCCCAAATAGATCTATTTATAACATTCGCGCCCACAACAGTAATTGACAGTTCATGATAATGGGCTCAGAGGGTTATCGCTACTTAGGCAAACACGTAATCGTAAATGTGAAATGTCCACTTGCGTCCAATTGTAAAACATGCATATGTTTCTCACCCCATAACTTGTAAATCATTAAAATGTAAAAACGTGGGGCTAATGAACACACCTAGAGCTTTAATGATAATCCAAATACAACAGAAAATGCATCACAGAGATGACGGAATGCAACCTAATCCAATATAGGTCGTATAAGCACTAAGCATTTTGAATAACTACTATCATATATAATTCTATATAGCTACATTACCATCTAATTGCGTTTGTGAAATCGTATTTATAAAGTTAAAATGTTTATAAATATTTCATTAGTAAAAACAACGTAACTTTATCGTTTTAAGCCCGTTTCTTACGTTTCTTATGTCCACGCTTTCGTATTAAGACGAGTTATCAAAATATTACATTTTCATATTTTTAGTCCCCTGGTGAACAGTGGTTTTTACTGTTCATGACAGTTTATAAATTTATTTTTATAGATTTAGTTATCGTAAAACCCGTAAATGTCGTATTTTATTCGTTATAGCTCCATTTTTAGCGATTCTTTTGAGCACGTATTTGTTATTAAAAGTTCTATCATATTAATGATGTTTTCAAAATGTTCATGTCTGAGATGAACAGTAACTTTTATAAAAATAATTTTATAAAAGTATTTATTGTCGTAAACTCGCAAAATTCATAACTCCTTCGTTATTGATTGAAAAATTACGATTCTTATTGTTTTGGAATCCTAAAAATATGTACTATTTGAGAAAAATAATAAACCTTATATATCAGAAGTATTTTATAACTTGTTTTTTTAAAATTTCTTTTATAAACCCGTTTATTAACGTATAACTTGTAAACTACGTATCTTCTTCGTTATTAATCCGTTTTTCGAGTTTCTTACCTTTTTGGAATCCTCTTACATGTAGTATATTATAAAAATATAAAATATATACCTTTATTTTCTAACTAAAACAGAAAGTTTTGATGTTTTTCATAAAAACATGTTTAAACCTAGTTTTGTAACTTTTAAGCTTAACCACTTTGTTACAAGTCCATTATAACACTTATCATCGCATGTATTACATTCCTAGGGTCCTTAAGTCCATCATTGTCCAAAAATGTCCAAGAATCACAAGATCCATATGTGTTCATACTTATATTTTCATGAACTTTCATAAGTACACTTTTTAGTTAACTTGGTTATACATACTTTTTATACATAATCCACACATGTACAATACTTATATTCTCATTATAACATGATGTCAACAATAATATAGTTCATGACAAAGCATAATATACAATGATCATAAGTAAAAATTCCATTTTTCATGTTATTAAGCATCCTAAATGGTGCTTTGCTACATAGAACTTATATATGCATAAAATCATAAATGTAAAGATTTTAAGAGTTTTAGATGACCTTAATATGATGTAATATGATGAACCACAATATCTAAACCCTAATTTATATGGTAAACCAAAGCTTGCACAACTTGAAAACCCTAGTTTTCCAAAGAAACCCTAGCTTTCCTTTTCCTTGCTTAACCCTTTCAAATGCTTAAACCAATCCTTCTAACAACCTTAGGTCATCTTAGGAATGATGTAGGAATGTGTGTAAATGTTGTAAGTAAAATTTTGTATGGATTTGATGTTGTTTTAGTGTTGAGCCGTGGCTAGGAGGGAGTATGGGAGAGATTTGGTGAAGTTTTTCACTTAGAAAAACGAGATATGTGTATGTTTCTAACTAGTGGATGTCTTATATATCATAAGACTAGTCAAAAAGTGTACATGGAAGTCTTAAGACAATGGGAGGGTTTCATGTGAAGTCTTGGTCAAAGTTAACTTGAAAGTCTTGCAAGGAAATATCTAAATGTTCCTAAA
>BQNB010181596.1:0-12578 GCA_026074375.1 Tanacetum coccineum
TGAGAGAATTGAGTAATGAGCTTTTTGAGCTAAGTTTGAAACAAACTTTAGCTTAATAAGCTAAAGTTGAGAGAGTAAAGAGCTTATTAGTAAGAAACCAATTAGCTAAAAGTTAAAACAGAATTTAAGGCACAATTTAAATGAAAATTAATTTTATTAACTTCTAAAGAGATTACACTGCTTTTTAAAAGGGAATTACATTAAGAAAACGGTAATAAGCTAAAAATAAGCTACAATTAGACTAATACTACTCTATACTCGTACTTTCCTCTACTCGTTAATGCTTCACTAGTGATTTTCTCTCCTTGCCTATTTATAGTTGGTAAAGGATGTTCTTGGTATCAAGATGTCGCTCCTCATCTTTTGTATCAATCCTTTGATTCATCCTAACGCATCTTAATCTCTATGATTTGGACCATTTTGATCAATGTTCACAGTTTTTTTAGCTCAATGAGAGTACACGCGGGTCGCTCCAGCGATGGCCACCCTTTGTGGCAGACCGTGTTCATCTAGAAGTAAGGGTGAGGTGCGTTTTGTTTCACAAAGGTCATTGTATTCTTACCCTATGGTGTGTGAAAATGAAATTGGAGGGAAAATTGGGTGTTGAATTTGTTGAAATGAAAAGAGATATATGAAAGTAGTAACAACCATTTGATGCATTATTTTGTGCGTTGACCGAACTTTTTGGACTTGGGCTGGTTTTATTTTAAAATTAAGTGTGGTTGTGTTCTGGGCCTCCGATGAGATTTGGTTTGGGCTTCATCGGTAATAAATGTTCTAGATTGTTTGATAAATTATTTAAAGACCTTAAACGACGCCCCGTTAGTCCTTTATCTTTGGTAACAACGGGACTCCTATTAGTGTTATTCCATTTAGGGGATTGTGGTTTAAACTGGTTTATACAATTTAAGGGTATTTTGGTGATTTTTAATTTTTTATTTTTAAAGGGGTTTTTTTTTCATCACAATGAGATGACCATTGTTGACCTCTGATTGACTTTTGTTGAACCATAGCTTAATTAATTCCCCGGCTTCTCTGCTGCATATACTTTCCCCTTCTCGTGTTCGCTTTGTCCGGATTTTTGCTTTGCATTTTTTGTTCCATTGTCTTTCATTGTAATCTTCTTAATATCCCGTACATGCACTTACTACTAAACACAAAATCAAAAAGATATAATTTGCCTATTTTTAATGTTTTTGGTCTTTTGGGTTCGTTTTTTTACAAGGGGTTAAAAGGGTAAATTTATAAAGGTATTAAATGGTATGTGTTTAATAAGCAACATACCAGTTTAGTTATCTATGGGCCCCTTCTTAAGCTAGTTGGAAAAAGAGATTGATTTGTGTTCATGATCCAAACAAAGAGCGGACTTAGCAGGTTAATTTGCTTGTGTGTTTGGAATGTATTGAATTGTTTGAATTGCTTGTTAGATGTATGTTTAGTTAGTTAGCATAATTGTCATGCAAAAGTATTGTTTTATAATCACAATAATTGGATAAATTGTTTTGGGATGATTGATTATGTGTGTCTGAAAACCTATGTTTCTCACCAACCATTCTGTTGACGTATAAGCATCATTTTCATGTATTTAGCAGGATGAGGTTAAAGTTAGGAAAAGTGGCTAGATGGACCGTAGGCAGCTGGCGAAGTTTAGTTATCTAGATTTCGTTATTTGTTTGGATGATAAATGTTACTCCCTCCGTCCTAATTTATTAGTCCACTTTTGACTTTTTGAAGTCTTTCTTTTTAAATTTTGACTTTACTTAAAAAAGTGTGTGTTATATAATAGTTGATGTAAAATATATGAATGAATTGAGTTTTAAATGTATTTTCATTGATATAATTTTCATTAAGTATTATATAACATAAATAAAAATATTTAGGGTCAAAGTTAGAAAATAAAGACTTTAAAAAGTCAAAAGTGGACTAATAAATTGGGACGGAGGGAGTATTTTTCTTGCTTTGTTAGAATGTATGATTGTTTACATGTCATGACGTTGGCATGAACTGCCTTCAATTCAATGTCAGACGCCTTTTGGATTTTGTTGATGTGTTTGGGTATTTTTATGACACTGCCTGCTTATACCTTGTATTTTATGCATGTTTTGGTTTCTCTATATAGACGCCAATGTGTTGTGGTGATTCCCTTTCTCATTGCGCCTCGCTTTTCCGCCTTGGCGGGGTGTGACAGGTTTCAAGGCTTGTTGCATACGCTAAATGCAACCGTGTTTCCTACGAAAGTGCGCTTTAGTATTTTATGGTTTTTGTAGTTTTGTTTATTTTTTATTCTAAATTATGTCCATTGTCAAGTTAACAATATGGGGAATATACTGTTAATATAATAGACAAATATGAGTTGGTCTGGTTATATTCTATAGAATATGTAAAGATCGATTCTGCCAACTTCCACAGTTATATCAAGTGAAAGTTGAATATTAGATACCCCACCTGTGTTAATCACTTTATGGATTGGCATCATTGGGTACATTACACACATGGTGAAAGTTATGTTTATCCTCAGACTTGAGATACAAGCAGGTTTTGTGTATATGGATGGCACTTTTTGATTCTAGTCTACCACTACGCTGTCAAAAGGTAGTCATAAAGGCTATTTTTAGAAATGTTTTTGAAATACATGACTGACACTTGTAGTCAAAACAAAATTTGTTCCTTTACGTGTTTGGGAGTTAGATACTTACTGGGCCCCTCATTGGGTTGATCAGATGTTTGTTTGGCTACACCCAAAGTGTAGTTAAGATGATTATTTTTACATTTGGTAATCTAAATCAATACATATGCGAGAAACAGAATCGTTAAACTATGGAATGATATTTGATCCATATCCATATTTAACATTGTATCTTAAACAAACGGATAGACCTAACTTGAACCATAAATGGCTGAGATGTTTACTGAAACCATAAACCATACTCAGGTATTTCTGGAGCAATGCGGAGGTTGCTAAAACCTAATCGTCAATGTTAGTTTGTTATATTCTATGACCATGACATTCGCAAGTGGGAGCTGTTGGGATATGCTCATGTCAGATGGATATTTATACGGCTAGGAATACGTGAGCCTATGAGGGTCACACACGTATACACTTAGATATCACTCTATTGGTATATATATATAATATTATAAGTGTATATTTATTATATATGTATTAATACTCGATTAATTTATGTAATAATATAAGTGTATATTTATTATGTATATTAATATTCCAACAATAAAATACTAACGGTCGTTAATTAGTTCGTTTACAAATAATTAACTATAAGGCTTTTTAATTAATGTGTAATTAAATGTAATTATACATAAATATTAGAAAAGTTAAAATGTTAACACCAAGGGTATGTTTGGTGTTGGTTCAACCAGCCTAGGCTAAAAGAGAAGAGAAAACCATATTATCCTACATCGGTGGGATAGGTAAACTTGAGGGCTATATATCTTGTTTAAATAAAGAATCCCCTAGCTTATTATTCTCATCCCTTCTTCTCTCTTCTCTTTGGTGGTAGACGAAACAAACTCCCCTATGGGAAAGGAGTTTTGAGTTCGACTACATGTAGTATTCTTGAGCGTTGGTTCGTGGAACTAGCATTCGGGTGGTATTGGTTAACGTGTAGTGTGGATACACGTAGAGGTTTTTTATTTTAGCAACCTGAAAGGTTTCGGTTTTGCACGGTTTAATACACATGCGTATTCTCAAGAAAGATCTCGTTTTCTGCACTTAGCTTGGTTCTAGAGGTACGCTTTTCGTTTAGTTTTTTTGTGTAATTATAGTTGCCTATATGTTGTTTAATTCCAGCTGCGTAGCTCGTTAGAATAATTATGGTAATATTAGGGTTATTAATACACATAGCGTAATACTCAAGAAGCTCTCGTATTCTGCACTACTTGGTTTTCTTTCTAGAGGTACGCTTTTTCGTTTATGTTTTTGTTAATTATAGTTGCTATATGTGTTTAATTTCCGCTGCGTAGCTCGTAGAATATTATGTGTAATATTAGGGTTATTAGATAACCATTTCCAGTAGTTGTACACTTTCCTCTCTTGGAAGTCTGAGTTCTAAGCTGAAATACTTAGAAGTCAAAGTTTTGAGTAGACTTTAAAATGTTTTTGAAAAGTATGCTCGAAAACAAGAAGATTTATCTTCTTTTGAAGGTAAAGCACATTGAAGCGTACACTTTCCTTTTATTTCAAAGCCGAGATGTGCACTGATGTGTACACAAGTCATTTTGATGAGCAAAAATTTGAAAGATTTTGAAAATCTTCTAAAAAATTTTGAATAAATTTTGCTCGAAAACAAAAAGATTTTTCTTTTTTTCTTAATATAAGTGCACTAACACGTACACTTTCTTTTCTTTGAAAACACGGGTTGTTATCTGTTATTTAACCACAAACCATTGACTTGAGCTACAAAACTTTGAATGTTTTGAATGAATAGCTCAAGACCAAAAATATTTATCTTTTCGTTGTTAAGGATAAACGCACCGGGTTGCATCCTGTCATTTAATTACAACCAATTTTTGAAGCGGCGGTTTTGCAAATCTGAAATGATTACAAGCCATTTCTGATATCAAACTAGACAACAAACTTTGGAACCCATTTAAGCAAGGTGCTAACGGGTTTACCAAATTTTGAAAACCATTTGAAGGTTGTGTCGGTTTGATGTAAAGAAGTTGAATTGCAATGAGGACTGGAAACCAGTGTTTCAAAAAGGAATAATGCTCGTGGAATCAACTAAGATTTAAAAGTCCTTTTGTTTTTCTAATGATTATGAAAACTTGGATTTTCTTGTGGAGTTTTAAATCTTGATGAAGAAGAAGATTTCCATTTTTTGTTGAAACCCGGTGTTTCATTTTGGAAAATTCATTCTTGAAATGAATGGAAACTTCTACTATTTGGACTTTAAAAGCTGAGTCTTCTGTTTGCAACCGAAACTAATGATTTTGAGTATTTTCCAAGGTTTTGAATGTATTTTCTTTGGATCTCCCAACATGCTTTAACCAGTGTAAAACGAGAGTTGTAGATTCCAAAAATGTGATTTTCTTACATGAATCACTTGAGGTTAAAAAAAACCTTTGAGAAGTAAGTGTTTTCAAAAACCTTGAGCTTTCCCTTAGAAAACTTTTTTATATTTTTTTGCAAAGAGTTTTGTTGTAAACCGAGGAGACCGTTCTTCTGAAATGATTTGAGATTCCGCCGTGTAAAATCTCCTTTGAAACACTTACTTTTGGTGTTGAAAAATTTAAAATTAGAGATTTCCCTTTGTCCCGATTTAGAGCATCAAACTTTGCTTTTAGGGCATTTTATGAGATTCTCAACTCACTATATTCTTTTCGATTTAAAATAAGATTTTGTGATGCCAACTTTAATTTGAGAGAAGCAATTTATTTCAAAAGCTGATCTTTTTCAGCGTTAGAATCTTGAATCTTACAATCCAATTGACATTCAAGGACAACTTTTTTATATTTAAGTTTTTCATAGTTTCAAACTTGTCTGTTTTCTTTTAAAAATCAACTTTAGCATCCTCAAAATCTTTTTGTTTGTTGAGCTTAAAGCATTTCGAGCTCTTTTATTTTTGTTTCAAAACTTGATGTTTCATTTCCGAAAAGAATCTTATTCTCCCCCTATTCTGATGGAACATTTGAGGTATCATAATCGTACAAAGATTTTTGAAGGAAGTCACTTGAGATTGGAGAGTCAAACGTTTTATTTTTCATTGATTCAATCTTTTGAAAAACTTTATCAAACTTTTTATCCCCGAATTTAAACAATTGAGACTTCAAATTTTCTGCTTCGTTTTGTGAAACGTTTGAACTTTGTGTCTGAACTCGTGACATTTTGATTGAATCAAACAACTTTTTGTAAACCAACTTCAAGTGTTCATTCTCTTAATAATGAATCCACTTAAATGTTCCAACCTTAATTGTTTTAAAGTTGTCAATCTCATCAAAATCGACTTAAGTTTGATGTCATCATATTTATTAGTTTCATTCCTTAAACTTTGAATTCTCAAACAAATCTTTATAAGTCTTTTTCAAATGTGCATTTTTGATTTGTAATGATGCCACAAAATTCTCGTTTTCTGTTTGCATTGTTTTCAAATAATTATTTTCTTGAATCTTACGTTGAAGTGCAATTTCAAAAGCAATACTTTGTGCCTCTAGCTTTGAAACATCTTTAAAGGTGGTAATGGTTCAATTTGAGAAAACGTTTCATTTTCTAAAGAAAATTTTTAATCAAAAATATCGTCTCATATACATGGCTTATATGACACAAATATGGCTGACTCAAACTGGGTTTAATGAATTCATTTTGTATGTCCAAAAATTAAACATATACACTTCTCATCAAACTCATCTCAAGCGACATGACATACTTTAAATCATCTTTCATTTCTATGACAAGACTCTTTTCAAAGCAGTTCAATTGAAAATTGATGTCTTTAACTAAAGGTTTAAATTCTTATGACAATCAATTTCTAGATATCCTATAGATATTGTCTTTATAGCTCTTTTGATAACTTTGAAACCAATCATATTTGTTAAGAGCTAGCTTTGAAACTATTTGTCTTTCAAATTTGAGCATTGCCTACTTGACATGACAAAAGTATTTCATTGGAAGACTTTTCCAAAGTTTTGGATCATAATTTCTCAGTTGAGCTTGTTCCAAATGTTCTTTCAAGTTAACATTTTTTCGTTTCAAAGGAACTTTTAGAGGTTTTTCGCATTGAGTCTCACCATATATAAAGCCATGATACGAAAGCAGAGATTTTCTTTGTTTTACTTTTAAACGTTTTTCACCTTCGCATTTTAACTCTTCTTCAGAAATGATCTTATGATCCTTAAGCAAGTCTTTTCCCATTTCATCAATGTTATACAAGCTTGGTGTTAACTCCTTGGCTTTGTTCAGGATAAAAGGGTTTTCAACATTATTTTAGATCTCAAAGCGAAGGCCCTTTTTTCCCGTATTAACATTGTCTTCTTTTGGAAGCAACATATGAAAAGTCTGAGCAGTCTGTCCCGTTTTTAGAAGTTTATTGTTAAGATCGTTTATCTGTTTCAAAAACTCTTGAATTTTTTTTCAAGTTCATTTCTTTCTTAAAGCGGATTTTTCGACATACCGAGCATCTACTTTTCATTCTCTTTATGAAAAAACTTTTTCTTTTTGACAAGCTTGAAATTTTATTTTTTTTTTTTTTTTTGTTTTTTTTTTATTTTTTTTAAAAATATTTTTTTTTTTTTTTTTTTTTTTTTTTTTTTTTTTTTTTTTTTTTTTTTTTAAATTTTTTTTTTTTTTTTTGTTTTTTTTTTTTTTTTTTTTAAAAAAGGTTTGAAATTAACGTTTGTTTAAAAGCTTAATATTTTTGCAATATTCAAATATTCATTGTTTATTTCTTGCAAGATGTTTTTTCGTTTTCCATTAATTCCTCAGATCTTTTGTCCAATAAGCTTTCCGCTTGCTGAGCTTTGCGATGACCTTAGTACAATTTTCCACTTCACATTTTAAAATCATTAACCAATGAACAAAGAAGGCACTTCATTGTTCATCAACCACATAATCATGTTCTTCTTTATCTCTAACCGGATCCATATTTGGGATATCAGAAATAATATTACTATTATTCTCATTCACCATATATGTGTCAGGAGTAGATTCAGGTTGTACATAATTTTGTATGCTATGAGCAAACACATATTCAAATGTATCATGATGTACCTTAGACACCATGTCACTGTCATATGAAGGTCTAATATCAGCATTTTTCAATGCTGAGAAAGCCAACCGGTTCACTAGTACTTTTCAACATTCTGTAATCATTCTCTGACTTGCTGCTTTTCATCTAATTGTTTCTGATGAATGGAACAAGTCATCTGTCTTATCTTAGCGATTAAATTATGCTTCTAATGCTATAAACCCTCAGTGACCAAACTTAGGCTTCTAAAGCTGCACCCTCAGTGACCCAATGCTCTTGTGTCTGCACCTTTTGTTCATTCAATTGTTTTTTCAATTTCCTAATTGCTTTAAACCTCTCTTTCTCTCATCCATAAATCTTCAATTAGATGTGCCCTTTCATCGAATAACATTTCGAGTTCATCCAGGTACTGAAGTTGTCTTACTCTGAAAGTTTGTGGTTCTTCTCTTATGATGTCTTTGAAGTACTTTTGCAAAAATCTATTCTCATGATCTGTAGCATTCACTTCTTTTGAGTCAAAGAATTTCTTGAATTGTGTTCTGAGTACTCAACGACAGATTTTTGGATCACACTTAGGATTCCTTTCATCAAATTACCGTTGTAGTTGATCCAAATTTTTATGCATCTTCTGACAGAATGTACTATACTCTTCACCAAAGTATGTTTCAACTACCCGTTGAAATCCATTATTGAGTTCTGCATCCCAAAATTTGAGATGTGACTTGAGTATCTCACTCCTTCCCATGCATTTGGAGTGCCATTTTCTTTCTTCTTGTTGCATATGTTGCGGATCTTTCTCTTATGAATTTGAGCTTGAGGATTCCATTGAATTTTGACATGTGAATGATTTGTGGGTCTTTTCGAAGATAAAGAAGTGTTGTGTGGTTTTGTTGTTGCTTGAAATCATTTGATGAGTGTTTTGGTCAAAAGGACTAAAGGTGAAATAATTCTTTAACGAGGAAGGTTGAATCTTGAAAGAATATAGCACTCGTTATGCTTTGAAATGAACCAAGGACGATTGGTGAAATTATTTTCAACTTCGAGAATTAAAGATGCAAACTTTTTTATCTAGTAAGTCAAAGACTAAGTATGAAAATACTTTTACTTTCAGGGACTAATTCTGAAATTTTTTGGTTCGGTTGTTGGTTTGGTGAAGTGGTTCGGTGGAAGGTAGGTCGGTATTGTGGATTATGGTTCGGATTGACTACTGTCTGTGGTTAAGGTATGGTGGGGTGTTCGTTAAGAGGGTCAGTGGGGTGGTTCGGTTAAGAGGGTCGGTGTGGTGGTTCGGTTGAGCTTATATTAAAAATAATACGCCGACTAACACAACTCCACAAACCAAAAGCGCTCCAAGGCAGTTGTGTTTATCTTTTCCTTATGTAATACTTATGGTTGTCTTCACTACTTCCTTCCCTTTTCCATTGTATAACATATTTGTTATATATTGGATGGTTCAGCTGATTTTTTCTTTTCGTAGTTCAGGGCCTTTTCTCTTTGATGGATCGGTTGGAATTATTGTCTTCAGGTTCGGTGAATTAATATTGTGACGATAGCTTCCTTTTTTTTAAACTAATGAGATTTGCTTGATTTTTTGTTTTCTTCACCTTTTGTCTTTAAATTTGTCTTCAATCTTTAATTTTGTCTTCAAATTTTGTCTTTAAACCTGTCTTTAAGATTGTGACGTGAGACATAGAACAAAAAATGAGCCACGAGAAGCACCAACAGATCACTTAAAACACATAAAGTTTTGAACCTTTAATTAAGAAATGTTTTTAACACCTTATTAAACAATAAAGTTACAAACTTTATCAAAAACAAAGCATAAAAAGTTGTTTTTTCTTGATATAACTACCGATCCAAACACTCCTAAATACATGAAACAAAAAAATTTAAACCACACGAGCATAATAATTGACCCAAGATGGAACCATGGCTCTTGATACCAATTGTAAGAAACTCATAAATCACCATGGAAGAAGAAGATAAGAAGATAGAAAGAATAAGAGAAGAGAGAAAGAGTTGGTGGATGTGTTTGAATATATCTTTATTAGCACAAGGAAAGGGAGGAGAGAATTCCTCTTTCACATTTTAATAACACACACTCACACACCCTTTCATGAGGTGTGAGAGTCCTCTTATAGGCCAAGGCTCTCTTTACATTTTACCTCATGGGGTGATGTGGGATAGTTTTACTAACTATCTCACTTACTAACGTAATATCGACTATTTCACTAACTTACACGCATAATATATTTATATCTATTACAAGACTCGTGAGATCGATAATGGTCATCACTTCACTAAATAAATTTTTAAACACTAACACACAATAGTAGTAGCAAAACAAAGCGTTCAAAAGACTAATTCCACTATGTTGCCTTCTACAAGTAGAGTAAGCTTTACTAATGCTAGCGGATCACAGCCTAAGAGCAAAACAAGGAATGATAGGATCCATTCACCATCATGTAAGAGCGAAAAGAATAAAGTAGAAGCCTATCATATGAAACTTATGTCTAGTTCTAATAAAAACAATTATGTTTTGGATTGTAATGCGAATGCTAAGAATGCTGACTAGTCATCGAATTCTGCAAATGTTTGCTTATCTTGTAATGAATGTTTGTTTTCTGCAAATCATGATGTTTTGTGTTGTTAAATATCTGAATGTGAATAAACGTAAAAAGGCCAAATCTGTGAAACAAAAAGAAAAGATTCAATGGAAACCAACTGGAAAAGTTTTTACTACTGTAGGACATAAATGGGTACCAACAGGAAGACTGTTTAGTGTGAATTTAAACACTTGCCTTACTCCCAAAAACACTCATGCCACTAGTGTGCCTCTGGTAGATTCATTCCAAACCATTAGTATTCTAGTTGTAGCACCTAACACTGAAACAAGAATGTGATATTCAATAGAAAATAACTCTTTAATGAGAGGTTACATGAACTGGTTTGCTTATCCATGTCATGAAGCCAATCTTTGCTTTACCGCAAGAAATTATAGATTCCTGGTCATCAACCTAGAAATTCAGAATTCTAGGTGTAACTTAGAAGGCTAACAGTATGGAACCCAAATAATAGTTGGGGATTGAGAATTCTGTATATATTTCCATTTTTATTTGTTCTTTTTGTGCAGATTGTAGAAATTGTTCTCTGGTATTTGGACTCGGGGAGTTTAAAACACATGACTGGTCTACGTGATAAGCTCATTATATTTGTCTTCAAGTTCATCAGCACGGTTAGATTCAGAAATGATCATTTTGCAGCTATCATAAGCATGGTGATTTACAGTTTGGAAATGTGTTATTACACGTGTTAACTACTTTAAAGTGACTTATCATAATCTATTTTTAGGCGAAGCAATCAGTGATTCAGATCTTGAAGTTGCTTTGATGAGGTGTTTATTTTATACACTTTTTGGGTCATTTAACCCCCTAAATGATCATTTATGCCCAAAATAGTACTTAATCGTCTCCGATTTCAAGGTATTAGCTTTTGGAAAGGCATTTAGAGGAAATACACGTGACTTGGGCTCATTTGGAGAAGAAATGCACAAGACTATGGACCTACACCAACAATTCTCAAGATTATGTTCTCAAATGCTGAGACAGGCGTCACAAATTGCATTGACTGCTGTCACAATTCATCCCATGACGGTGTCACAAGAAAGCATGACGACGTCAGCTCGCACGACCCAGCCCAAGATCTAGAATATTCTACTTCACGACGGCGTCACGATTAAAACGCGACGCCGTCGCAGTGATTTTTCTATATATACAAACCCGAAATTAGGGTTTTATGTGTGTAACTTTAGAGTAAAAAATGATGGGAAGACAACCCTATTTTTGTTTTAGCAGCTAATGAGACGAATTTTTAGGGCTTCAAAACCCTATTGTACCCCTTCAATTCATGTTTTAAAATCAAGTAAAACTATCTAAATCATTCAAATATTTCTTTGTTGATTTGTTTATTGTTCTTTTGATTTACCTAACATGCTTTGGCTAAACTCCTTATTGTATTCATTTATGATTGTATGAAACATAGAATGTAGATCTTAATGATAGTTGCTTCTTTGATGAATATGCATGATTAGGCTTTTAAAAACCAGCTTTTTGTCCTGTATCAGTTGTTGGATATGGTCTAGGAAACATGATTGTGTAGAAAGGAATACCAATGGTACCAATCTTCATACTACCCTACCCATAATTGGTGATCCACTTTTAATATATTTCAAATGCATTTAAAATACTCTTGGGGGCTGGGTAATAGTCTTCATACTACCTTACTTGTGCGTTGCCCTAACGGAATATTAAATAGACGACAGGTTCGTGTAATCTGTTCATGACTTAGGAAATAAATACATAGATCATCACAAGTGTGACAAAGCAACAACACTAGGAGAAGTAATCTAGGGAGTAATACATGATTAAATGAATACAATCTTTTTATTATATTGTTATCACCATTAGCGTAGTTTATTATTTAGTTTAATAGCTAAAACCAAACCAACCTCTCAAACATATGATTTACTTGCTTTCTATAAAACATAAAAATACAAAAATAATCTTCTCTTAACCCCTAGAATTATGTTAGACCGTGATTAAGCCTTCCTAACCTATTCCCCTAGAGAACGATAACAGTCCCCGAGTCTTGCCCATACTACTACTACAACGGTTAGACACTCTACCTAGGAAGTTGTAAAACTTCTTGTAAAAGTCCCTTAAGACAATCGCATCAGCATGACACAATCTGGGTCATTGTGGACCGATTGACTAAGTCTTCTCATTTCCTACCCGAGAATTTCCGTTTAATAAATTAGCCGTTTCCGTGTAGTAATTTGAATTTTTAAAAGTTTCGTTTAGCTTTATCGTTTAACCGGGA
>BQNB010181599.1:0-12577 GCA_026074375.1 Tanacetum coccineum
TTTCTAGCTTTTAATTAGATGCATATACGTATATTAGATGCATTTTATTTTTTTCTCTTGTTTTTTGTTCCTCTGCATGTATCAAAATCATGAAAATCAATTTGCACCATCTACGCATCAAATTAACGTTCAAAACTCAAAATGGTGCATCTAAATGAATAAAAATGCATCTAATTCAATTCGTTGCATCTCAAATGTATGGTTTTAGTCACTTCTCACAACTTCTTATTTTAATTTATTTCTCACTAGATCCCTACTATATATATATATATATATATATATATATATATATAACTTTGGCTTATAAATTCACAATGGTTTAAGACATATTCTTTAAAGCAAAATAAGAAATGAAAACAGCAAAGTACAAAAGAAGTAAAAATATATGGCCGAATAAATAAGACAACATTATTGTGTTAGAAAATTTATGAATTCTCACTATTTTATAGTGGTATGGGTTTTATGAATCCACACATTTCCACTATTTGAAAAGTGACGAACCAAACTAACACTTTTAAAATGTATTCTACACCAACGGTGCTACACCCTCTAAACAAACACACCCTTTTAAAAAATTGTATAGTTTGATGTTTCGAAAAGCTTTAATGCATTTGATACGACCCTGTTAGGGGTTGTATCGGGTAGTAGCACCACTTCAAGTGTGTGCAAGCTCCTTAAGAAGTTAGAGAGAAGAACTAAAGATATTTTGATTTTTAACTTGATTGATTGATTATAATAAAAGAGTACAATAGTATTTATAAGACAAAATAGGGTAAAACTCTAATAGCTAAATGGGTCATGGGCCTATTATGGCTATTATGACTCAATTCCTAATGAACCTTGGACTTGACTTAACAAATAAGATAGATGATATCAGTGGCCCGTTTGGGCCGACCCTCTTCAAGAGCTCGGGGAGTAGCATTCCCCACTCCTTCGAAACCACCTT
This sequence comes from Tanacetum coccineum, assembly GCA_026074375.1. NCBI lineage: Eukaryota > Viridiplantae > Streptophyta > Magnoliopsida > Asterales > Asteraceae > Tanacetum > Tanacetum coccineum. The sequence continues at coordinate 947 of BQNB010181599.1, forward strand.
TCCCTCAAGGCGTTGTCTTAAAAAGCACTCTTAATTCCGGGATCCCAAATTGTTATACCCCGATCGCTGCCAGATGTCCTACCGTCTTCCGATGTTTTTCTTACCACCTTCCGCCTTTCGCTGCCGCAGCTCTCCCATCTACTCGTAACACTAAACACTTCACAATTCTTCTCGCGATACACCCACTTAAAAAAACCAACCAAACTCCCGCCAGAAACATCTCTACTATTCAATACCCTAATCACAAAATCCTGACTTAAATCCAAATTTATAACATCCAAACGATCATCAAATTCACCACCTCCATCCTTAAGTACCGATATCACTCTATTCGACTCATCCTCGTCAACCCCAAACGCTTCACCACCACTCACAACAACTTCTTCCACACTTTCTTTATTTTCGTAGAAATAGGTGGTTTGGCGTCATCTTTTTCTTCAAATATTTCATTCAGGTTATCTTGGTTTTCTTGTTTCTCGTGTTCATCAAAAGTAAAAAACCATACTTGTTTGGAAAGCTTCCACCTTGTTTGGCTTATGGCGAATCGTTTCCTCAAGATCTTGAACTTGTACCCGTACGTTTTGGTTGTTTGTTTTAGCGATGTCTGTGATGGACCGCTCGTCCTCAAAACGGGTCTCGGTGATACGTGCTAAGGAGAAGGCTTCTCCTAAAGTTGTAGGATTTGACCATAAGAGTACACGTTGTAGAGTCGGTTTAAGTCCAAAGATATAAATCGTTGTAAGTAAAGATTCAGATTTTCTCGTTACTCGACTTATAAGCATCTCAAACTCATTCTTGTATTCGGCCACCGTACCCCTTTGCAAGAGCCTAGATAGTGTGTATTCCGCGTCACGATCGCTGCCGCCCGATGCCATGAACAGTCCTTCGGCAAACAATAAGAAGAACATAAATTTCTTTCTGACGAATAGTATTGATGAACAGTACCTCGTGAACAGTGCGCATGAATAGTACTCCGATGAACATTAACTTTTTTTTTTGGAACCCTAAATCGAAAGTCTCTCAATGAAAGCACCAATTGATACGACCCTGTTAGGGGTTGTATCGGGTACTAGCACCACTTCAAGCGTGTGCAAACTCCTTAAGAAGATAAAGAGAAGAACTAGAGATATTTTGATCTTTAACTTGATTATTGATTATAATAAAACAGTACAAGAGTATTTATAAGAGAAATTAGGGTAAAACCCTAGTAGTTAAATTGGTCATGGGCCTATTATGACTATTATGGCTCGATTCCTAATGAACCTTGGACTTGACTTAACAAATAACATAGATGATATCAGTGGCCCATTTGGGCCGACCTTCTTCAAGAGCCCGGGGCGTAACAGCATTTGTATGACTTGAGGTGAAAAATCATAGCATTCTATTTGGAATGGAGTTTGTATCTTGATTGTTGAGAAGATTGTTTAGCATTATACAGTAATTGATTGTTATTTTAAGTTTGATTTGTATCGTAGTAACAAAATAGAATGGTACTAAAGTATGTAGCTTTCGGAATGTCGACAAGAACAAAAAAAAGAAACGAAAAAAGACTTTTGTTAATTGTTTCTTGACTAACATCATTCACAATGTCAAATTTTCATAATACATGTTAGCTTTAACAACGCCAACTTTTTTGTTGTCATAATTAAAGCAGTAAATGTTGAAGCACCTCGTCGGTTTATAAGTCAAACAGGTTGCACCTACACTTTTTAAGCAACTAGTTAAGCAATAGTATATATTTCACAAGTTTGCCTTAATAGCAATTCTTGACTAAATGTAGCTTTTTGTTTACATTATCTATACCTATGGTTTATATGTAGGGTGGATTGCATCTAATTGCACTTGTATGTTTCAGTTTCTATAGTTATTATTAGAAAATAAATTATAGAGAATTCAGGTTTATTTGGGTTTTCATTGTTCAACATGGTATCTAAGAATGTTTTATCCCAAGACCTAGTCAGCAACCTTGAGCCGACGTCTCAAGTCGTCATGTCAAACCCTAGCCGTCACCGATTATCCGTTCTCTACAAAAAAATCACTTTTGGATTCAGCAACAATATGTTACTGTTTCGACCATAACTCCTAAAGCGTAGGGAGTTAGCTGACGCCCGTTAGCGGCATTCCTTTCATAATTAAATTACTAAGAAAATCTTACCGGAATTGCTACCGTAGCCCCAAGGACGCATTGTCATGCATTGTAACAAGCAGTCGAGCGTACAAAACAACATCGGCTCACTTTTTTTCTTATAACTCTCGAACCGCTAAGAGTTAGATGACGTCGCCAGCGGCTGTGAATTTGTAGTTAACTCCGAAGAAAATGCTACCTGAATTGCCGCCTTTACCGGTCAAACGCGCCTTCACTCGCTATTATAAATCCAGGCGGTCGTCGAAAAAATCCCTCTTTTTCTACGTTTATACGTTGCGGTTGTAACAATCAAAGTCTTGATTCTTTATCAAGACATCTATCTTTATTTTTGTTTTTTTAGTAATTATAGTTTACACTCTAATTCGAGCTTTCGCGATTTCATCGCTTGAATTGCAGAGGAGTATTAGGCACTACATTATAAGGCCCAAGTCTCTGTGGGTTCGAGTCCATTAGATTTCCATGTGTTGTCTTTATAACTATTTCGCAATAAAACGTATCTCCTACGAGGTTTAAGGCCAACCGTTATGGTGGTCTTTCACCACACATGAAGGAGCATTTTCGTGAGCCAACTCCACGACAGCCAAAATTCATCGAATGCTAAGGTAAGGTTTTCATGTTGGTTAGGTGGTGGAGACCACTTAACTTAAATGCATCGTTTTTTTGTGATTATATGTGAGGTATATAATGTGAGGTATATAATGTGAGGTATGTCTGTATAAAGTATGATATTTGTATATGTTTGGTTAGGTTGTAATCACTACACGTCTAAGAGGAATGTTACACCAAAAAAAACTTATAAAATTATTTTCACACAATGATTTTTCAACTAAATATGAAGGGTAAAAAGGTAAAAAGCAAGATCATGAAGCAACGTGATTGGACAAAAACACTTGTCAAGTCATTATATGAATATATATATTTTTTAAATTCTTTGTGGGTATAATATTTCTTCACGTCTAAATGTGGTGGTAAGGTGATTTGTTAAAAAAAATGATGTGATCTTAAGATGAAGGTGGTTGTCAAAAAAATGATCTATAGAGTATATAGATTGATTGGCTCCATGGTTTTCTAGCTGATAATTTATTGGTGTAATCTAGTTTACCATGTAGATGATTTGAACCATTGTAGATCAGCTAAACTAGTTCACCTATAATATATTTAAGAAATCATCATCATTGCTCTTTAATCTTAAGAGGGCTGGATACTTTCGTGCCGTTGGGCTGGTGCCATAGCCAAAAAGTGTTGCCACATCAGCAAAAACCCTTATGACACCGGAATTCCTTTGACATCATGTTAATACAAATAAATACGATCTATCTTTGTTTTGTTAATAACAAAACATAACTTGTCGAAAGTAGAAAATGAAATTCATTAGTTTAAACCAATAGCTTATCTACCTCATCTATTCATCAAACCATCCTTCATATTATAGCACTTACACTCAAATCACATAAATACATTTTTAAAATAAAAATGTACATTTTACATAAAAAGAAATTAAAATCCTCAAACATAGTTACATCACAGTTAACATATTTTTCTCACCAAATCTGAACATGATCTCATAAGATCACACATGATCTCTTAAGATCTTGTAAATCAAAATTCGGATTTAATTACTGTACGTGACTAGTTACATCACGTTAACGATATTTTTTGCGTCACCAAATCTGGAATTTAGATAGATGTCTTCCTAGATACTCATGATTCTCTTAGATTTGTAAATCCAAAATTCGGATTTAATTACTGTACGACGGTTATGTTCCTAAAACAGAACCGGCGGAACGGTGAACAGTAAAAACTAGGTCTATTAAATGAGCTCTCGCGCGTCCGAAATTTCATGGTTGTTCGACTTATTTGTGATCATCCATTCACATAGGTTCTTTCTATAATATTCAGTTACCAACTAATCTTTAATCATGGCTTCTTTTATTTTAGTGTTTTGATAGATTTCTTAATAGAAGAAGTTCTATCAGGTTTTGCATAAAGAGATCAACTCTCCAAGCTCACGTTATGGCAAGAGTATCTCGTCTCACAAAGATCTACCTACTGATCTTGAAGCATCATTCACCTAATTCAATCAAGATGTGTATCATATAGTGATAGGATCATATAGAAAAGTGTTGTGTAAAATAGTTGTGACAAAATGGATCTTGGTGTAAATACTTGGCACCTAGTAGAGGGCAAGTAGTGTAAAAGTATTTTGTTCCTCCTTGTTGAAACATAGGATATACTTTAAATGTAAAGGGTAAATAGGTATTGGTATGATTCTACCATGTGAAGAATCCGGTATTTAGCTTTGTACCGTTAAAAGGGTGTAAGCGACGTTGTGAGGCTTCTCCGCCGGTTAAAGGAGCATTGGTGACTAGTGGATTCGAACTCTCGAGTAGGTGACTCGGGGAGTGGAGAAGGGCAAGGTAGGAGACCTTGTAGCCGAACCACTATAAACATCTTTGTCACATATCCTTGAGTATTACTGCTTATATCACTAACATAGTTTGTTATATTCTTCCGTCAAATAGATCTAAAATAATCAACCAAAAATACGTAATCTAAATTTTAATTGGGGAAAACTATTCAACCCCCCCTCCCTTCTAGTATTCAACAATTGGTATCAATAGCAGGTTATCAAAGTTCTTTAGAATATACTGTACTTTAGAAGCTTTAAAAACCGATCAAATGAATTTCGAAAACTACAATTATTTTTAGATCTATTATATTATTTGTTTTCCTTAAAAGCTCGTTGAAGGGTGATCAAGAAAAGAGGAAACTGTTGCTCTAGGGCAAAATTTCTTTCTGGCCCAACAAGCCGGTTCCACTGGTTCGGTTCTTAAATAGAACCGGCAGTACTCAGGTAATGAAACCGCAGGTTTGACCAAAGTTTAAAAAAAAACTTAAAATCTTTAATGGGTCGAATTATTGTATGAATAATTATTTGGGCTTATATTTGCAAAAAAACTTTTGGACATTTAAATTAGGCTAAATGTAATTAACTCATATAAACCATTTTAAAAAAAACAAACAATTTTTTTTTGGTCATGAGCACGTGTCACGAATTTACATTACTAAAAGGTACACAACCTCTTATCCCTTCTCTTCTTAGGTGATCATTGTGCTTGAATTCTATCTATGAAATAATTGGGTACGTGTTATGTGATTTATTCCTTTAAAATAATAATGTGATATTTTTTCCGTCTAGCACACTCTTGCAACTTCTTTCTCGAATCTATCCTTCAAACTCTCGACTCGTCCGATGTACGATGCCCAAATCTCGAATATTAAGCCTGACTTTTTAAAATTCAAAATCTTCTTCATCATTTCCCATAAAAACCAACGGCACATCCCCTCTAATATAAAAATCACTCTCCTCCAACATCTATCATTCAATTCAAAAATCAAACCTCCATACTTTCCCTCTCACTCAAAAATACCGATCAACTTATGGAAGCTCTCTTAGAAATTCTAAGCCCTGTCCTAGCCGTCATCATCATCTCACTACTGATGCTCATATATCCTATGCTTAAGTTCCTGCATGGAGACATGTTCTTTATTTTGGCTTTTTATATTACCATTGTATTTCCCATTCTCTGTATCGCATTGTACATTAAGACAAAATATATGTAATCTTCTTTGCGTTATTTATTTATCTCGACTATTATCATTTTTTTATCTCGACTATTATCATTTTTTTATCTCGACCAAATATATAAAACGAATAATAAAAGGCGTCACATCTTATCTTAAATAAAGAGAGAAGAAATTTTTAAAAAAATATAATAACAAAAATAATAAAATTAGATTTTCTGAAAAATAAATCATTTCCTGTTTTAGTCCCTAGTCGGTTCTCTTAAGAAGCAAAGCCGGTTCTATTCCTGGAACAGAACCGGCAGAACCGGACATTTGACAGAACTAAAAATTTTGCCCTCTTTTTATCTCTTCACTGTTTCAAAAACACTCCTTCCAAAACCGCCATTGACGAACAATAACCACCATCATAATTTTCTCAATTTCTTCGTTTTCCTAATCGATCAAATCCTCTCATTGTAAGTTTTGATTATGTTTAACACTTTAGTTTATCTTATATTTGAAAAATCTAATTTTTCTAGGGCTCCCATTTTTATTAATTCTATCCATCAATGATTTTAACACAATTATGCATCCAAGATAACATTAGTTAGGAATTGCATCTTATTCTTCGTTAGAAAATTAACCCATGCATAAAATTCCAATGTCGAAATACGTAAAGCAAAACAATTTTTTTGGCATTGTTAATAACCGTAAAAACAAATGAATTGTTGTCTTCACGGGAAAAAGAGTTATAGAATCCTTATTAAGAAAACTTTGACATTTTTGTTCTTTTAATCAAAATTGGCCTTATTTATTCTGTCGTTTGATTTTATTCAGGAACACTATGCCGAAATCCATTCACCTTGATCACCATGATACCGCTCACTACATTCCTATGTATCATCGAGCCGGAGGTTTCACCGGACATGAAAGAGAAGTCTACAAGTCACTCGTATCCCGTCTCTTTTATGAGGGTCGCGTTATCGAATCCATTTTTCTTGATGATCAACCCAACCTTCGCCTCACTTTCGCGGCTATTGGGTTTGATTGTCTTCTCGATATAAACGAAAAGATTTGTCCCATCTTTGTGCTTCAATTCTACAAAAGTGTTCGCCTAATTCGTAAGCTAAATGGAACCATAGCCATTGCATTCGTCATTAACAACTTTGAGATAACTCTTACTCTTGAGGAGTTCGCTCACATTCTTAAAATTCCTTGTCAAGGAGTTTGTGTGTACACTCCCGATTGGCCCATCTCATCCCTTCAATATGTTATTGACCCACATCTCGACATTTATCCTCCTCCTCAAGAGGACTCATCCTTGATCTGCGATGCTTTATTCTATGAAAGAACTCAAGCCAAGACCCGAAAGATGAAAGGGATTGAGACCATCCTTGATCCTGATAATATCAAATAGTTAATACATTTTTATATCAAATTCCCTATAAAAATGCTTACAAATATGTTATTAATGTATGAAAACGTTACTTAATTGTTTATTATTAGTTTTCAGGGACCAAGTGAGCATTTTAGCAAAAGACAAGGGATTTGGACATGAAATGCATAAAAGTGAAGAGTCCGAGGCAGTTTACGGCGTAACACCCCTGAAGGATTACGCCGTAACATATTCCAATGAAGAAATGAGTCATCACACCTTTTACGGCGTAAAGCCTCTCCCACTTTACGCCGCAACATTCAAATTTACAAGAGATGATTTATTTGAGTCAGCATTACGGCGTAACATAGGCGACAAGGTTACGCCGTAACATCATTTTATGCCTAGAAGATTGGAAGCTTACGTAGCAAGATTACGGCGTAACGTCTTACAAGGGTTACGCCGTAAACATTTCGAAGCCTATAAATAGAGCCCTCCTCCGGCTCATTCAGCATCACTCACTTCCACCACTCTACACACAGTTCTAAGGGGTGAACCAAACCCCCAAGGTTCGAAGCTTTTCATCAGAAGGTCCAAGGGAGAAGTCACTTTACACAGTTACTGTATTTAATCGTTCATTTCATCCTCTGTAAGAATTATGATGATTCAATCTATGTTTTTACTCATTAATTCTTGCATTGCTGTTACCATGAGCGGCTAAGCCCTCCTAGTGCTGGCCTAACCATGTATCTACTATTAGTATGATTATGATTTCCTGTTCAATTATGGTTCTGTTAGATATCCTTATAGCCTTTCATTGATCCTCATGTTTCAGTAATATAGAGGGTGGCTTAGATCTTATTAATCCTAATATTAGACTTACCATGTTGAACTTGGTATTAGTGGGGTACTAGGGTAGCTTGACATCTATCCCTAGTGTAAGAATTAATCAGATTACCGCCTTTGTCACATTAAATACTTAAAAAGTATGGGAACTCTTTCAGAGAGGGTTAATAATCGGTTTAGATTATAGATTGGTCTTAAGGGTAGTTGGAATTTAACCACTGCAAGCTTGGATGCCCTGCTCGTGTGATCGTAAGGGAATGTGGGATCGCAGAGTTAGTATATAACAAACCTCAAATGAAAAGTCGGGGTTGTCGACATTAGAACCACTAATAGAACTTATAATTGAACATTGCACAGGAAAATGTAATCATATCATTGGTTGTGAAATGGTTAGGTTAGCACGCCTTTCTCCCTGAATTCTTTTTATCTATTTACTTTATTGCATTTACTTTTCGTAGTTCTTAAAATCAAACCTAAAACCATTTTCAATCGTGGCAATAATCAAATTAAACTATTTAACCTTAGCTCTTGGGACGACCTCATATTTACCAAACTATTGCACTACATACGACCGGGTTCTCTGCTCGTTAGTGCGTGTATCGGTAAACGAGTTTTATAAATTTAAAACTTGGTAAAATATTATTAAAAACAATTTACGCATCAAGTTTTTTGCGCCGCTGCCGGGGAGCTAAAATTAGTTTTAATTTGATTTCTTATTACTAAGCATTTCGATATTCATAATGGCTGAGGGGGAAATCGATAACCTCACTATGGAGCAGTATCTAGCATTTACTTGAGGAAACCAGGCACCGGGCATGGTTAAACCAGAAATAAGAGGCAATGTGAACATTGAAATAAAAAGTCAATTCATGCGGGAATTAAGGGAGGACACCTTTTCCAGAAACAAGAACGACGACGCCCATGAGCATGTGGAGCGAGTTTTAGATATCGTCAGCTTATTCAACATTCCCGGAGTATCACATGATGTTGTCATGCTACGCGTCTTCCCCATTACTCTAACTGGAGCCGCTAAGAGATGGGTGGACAGACTTCCTCCAGGAACCATCGATTCCTGGGATCTCCTTAAAAAAGCCTTTATCCAAAGGTACTGTCCACCATTAAAGACTGCCAAGCAGCTTGAAGAAATCCGTAACTTCAAGCAAGAAGGAGACGAAACATTATACCAAGCTTGGGAACGGTATAATGACCTTCTATATAAATGCCCCACCCATGACATCAATAACCATCAGAAGGTAAACATCTTCTATAACTATCTTGGGGCCTTGAACCGTCAATTGCTTGACTCACAGGGGCCAATTCCTGGCATGACACATGTTCAAGCATTAACAATAATTCAGACTATGGCCGACCACTCCCAAAAGTGGCACGATGGGTCATCCAGTAGAAATATAGAAAGTAGTAGTAATTCTGAAGGGATCGCTGCCATTGTGAACAAACTAGAAAACCTAGGTCGAGACATGAAGAAACTAAAAGAGAATGTTCACGCTATTCAAGTAGGATGCCAAAACTGCGGAGGAGCTCGCCTTGACAAAGATTGCCCTCTCAAGGAGGAAGTAAAAAGCATCGAGGAGGCTAAATATGGCGAGTTCGGACGACCTTCACCTTTTAGTAATGGAGCTAAGTATCGTGTAGGCCCACCTGGATACTACACACGCATGGATAATCGCCCACCAGTTGGAGAAAAGAGGCCAAGCTTAGAGGAGCTTATGAATAAACACCTAGAGGAATCAACGTGAAGAAGGATCGAGATGGAAGAATGGGTAAAGAAACTCCAGGAGAATGCCAAAATTAATACTCAAAACCAAGCCGCTTCTCTCAAAAATTTGGAGACCCAAATCGAGCAGCTAACAAAAGAATTTCACACCAAGGCTGCCAATGAAATAAACAGTCCATCATTAGACCAATGTAAAGCAGTATACGCTGACGAAAAGACATCCCTCGATAATGGAAGGCATGAGATATCAATTGCTTCTAACAAATGCACTCAAATTGTCCAAACAAACGATGTGTCTCCAAAACTTTTGCCATGTCAATTACCACCAAAAGAGTTAAACCCTGGGAATTTTACCCTTCCTTGCACTATTAGAAGTTTAAATTTTCATGCTATGGCAGATTTAGGCGCCAGCGTTAATGTCATACCCAAGTCCATTTTCGAACACCTAAAATTAGCGCGACTTAAGAAAACTGACATGCTCGTTGAAATGGTAGATATGACAAAAAGATCTCCTATCGGAATAGTCGAGAACGTCCTTGTCAAGATCGATAAATTTTTATTCCCATCAGATTGTGTGGTTATGAATATGTTAAACACACGTAATGAAACCATGATTCTTGGGAGACCATTTCTAGCGACCATTCATGCCAAAATAGATGTCTTTAATAAAGAAATCTCCTTAGAAATTGGAGGTGACAAAGTTACCTTCGATATGGACAAAAAGATTCATAATTTCACAACCCGTAGGGGAGATTTATATGATAAATGCAACCTTCAATACTCCCTCGGATGCATCATCTAGGGTTGAGGAAACCAACGACGTGCATAATAAGAACAATTCTTGTAATAAAGAGCAAGGACAAAGTCGTAAGAAGCCAAGAAAACCTGAATTCGATATAAACCTCCCTAGCACGCACTTCTGTAAACCGGTTAAACAAATTCTGGAAGGCGAACTCAAATTTTGGCCGACATGTGACCCAAACATAAAAGAGTGTAATGGAGGCCATGAGATATATGAAATTAATAAAGAAGGAGATCTTAAAAAATGGTACTGTTACTATGATAATGATAGAAAAAGAAAAAACGGGGCCGGTTTATCATTTCCTGAATTCCTGTTAGTTAAATACGGAGAAAACCAAGAGAAAGGATTGATTTGGGACGAGAGGTTTGAAGAATGGTGTATCAACAATCCAAACACTCCTACTTCAAGGTATACCAAGGACCAAGAGAATCTCAATCCTAGACCTAAGGACTACCCTTTCAAGGATTGATTATTGACAAAGGTAAGACATACAAATGTAAGTGAACCCGTAAAAAAATCCCTACTCAAAATATGGCTAATCGATTGTTTTCAAGAAGATATAGTGAAAGACCCGCGAGAAAGAAGTTTTGACGACTATAAGTGGATGTTCGGTCTAGAAATTGACGAGTTAGCAGACGAATATGAATTAGGAATAGGAAAGAAAGGACATACGCTAGATGATATATGGGAAAATTGTAGGAAAGTACAAGGGGATAGTACCTATTGGTGGTATGATCAAAAATCAGAAAAGGAGGAAAGGTAAAAACTCAGAATCAACATAGAAGAGTATGACCCACCAATGGTTCACGTAGAAACTTTCGAAGTAAAAAGATACTCGTTTGACACTGGCTAAAGTTTCATCTGTGTTACTAAAGAATTGATGGATGCCTTGCCAATGGAAGAGAAAACAGGTCAAGATTCAGGGATATGATCTGTAAGGAAGTGGACAGTGGAAGAAGGATCCACAGACAGACGTAGAACGTCTTGAGTCTAACTTAAAGACTCGGTAATAAATAAAAGTTCTTGTCAAGAGACAACCCATCTTTTATTTTTTGCATATTAGTTGGTTTTTTTTGGTGTCTCACTTTATTTTGCAGGTTCTCTCTACAAAGAAATGGAATTCGAGGTCTCCTCGACTCGTGTGGTAGAAAGGTTTTGTA
>BQNB010181602.1:0-12577 GCA_026074375.1 Tanacetum coccineum
ATTTAAATGAGTTAGTAGTTTAGACACTCCTTACATACAAGATCCTTTATTATTACTAGCAGGATACTCGTACAATGTGGCAGCGGGTACCCTGTGACTACATCATAGAAAGGGATAAGTATATCAAAACATCAGGAAAGACCAACGCATCCTATTATCCGGGTATTCCCTAATAACTGTCGATTCATGGTAAGGGCCGTACGCATGCAGTCAACAGTAAGATTTAGGGGATCTTGTCTACCACGTGGATACGCCGCCTGACAAAAGCATACAGTAGTTCGTCGTGGCTATTCCCTAAGTGTCAGGAACATTAAGTATCAAATAGTACTTGGGGTAGTATAAATACCCCAAGCACATTCAATGCAGGACCATCTACACACACACACACACACCACATTTACTATACTTACATTATGCCTATCGGCCTCCTTAATATCAAGTACTTACTCTCACGCCGGAGCTTGGTCTTGAGATAAAACCCAGGACGAGGCTAACGTGCGTTGTCTTCTCGACAGGCTTGCTGAGCACCAATGATTCTATAGGAAGGCAGCTCTTATCCTTCCTAGCGGATCTTTGCATCAACAGTGACATATATGAAATAGTTTGTATGCATTTATATGGTAGATGCGGTTACATATTTTTAATAATCCTTATTGATAGTAATGATTTTTGACGGTTACATGTTTTTAATAATTATTATAGGCTTTTACAATGATAGATTAAATATGTTACAATGTTATAATGGTTATTGATGACTATCAAAAGACAATATTTTCATAACAAGCAAGTTTAGGAGTCTACATTTTAAGTTTTGCTAATAATGGAATAGTTCAAAATGCTTTATAAAGTAGTAGAGATAATATAGACACTCGTGAAGATCTCTACATTCGCCTGGTAGCACTGGGGCATTTTTTTAAGTCGATTTTTTCTAGAAGATTTTTAACGAATACTTTAGTTTTGGGCCATTTGTCATTATTTTATCTGTTAAACTGTGTGTTATTACTTTTCTAGAGTTTTGGGCCATTTGTCATTATTTTATCTGTTAAACTGTGTGCTATTTACTTTTCTTTCCTTTAACAAAAGTACAAAACTTGCCAACCGTTTTCAAAGACAAAGATGACGCCCCGTTTCTGAGAAAAGTCATGGCGGCTCATATTACACTTCTTAAAGAAAATAATATATTTAAGTTTTGCTTGAAGAACATTATTTCAATAACCTACTTTCTTTTTCAACAAAGAACATTACGCGACATCGATCTCGCCCCATCGCTGCTGCTATCAGGCTAACCTACATAGGAAAACTTTTGCTTGAGTTTCGTCTTCTTTTACCAGGTAAAAATGCTTCTTTCGGTGGTTATTTACTCTGTTTTTTAGGTTTTTGTTAGTTCTAAGGGGTGTTTCTTTCAGCTATATTACCGCTTACGGCTTATTTAGTTTTGGGCTTTTGTGTTATAAGCTCGTTTTTTGTGGCTTATCTTGAAACTAGGTAATATACTTATATAAGCCGAAAAGTTTCAAGATCAGCCACGAAAAGTTAAATAAGCCGTAGGCGGGCTATATAAGCCGAAACAAACTAATTTTTGCATGATTAAGTTAGTTATATTAGAGTGAAAGGTTACTCAATTTTGGTAATCTATAATATACTATATGAGGTTTGAAAAGGCCAATGGACTTATTGCCCTTGTTTGCAATTAATAATGTTTTTTTACCGGCTAATGATTGTTTAGGCATAATGACAGAAGGTCTATTAACAGATGTAAATTACAAAAATATCCTTAATTGTAATGGACAGTAAATCTTGGTTGGTTTATGCAATGTTTTAAAAACCGGGTTTTGAATCGACCCGGTCGAGTCACCGGGTTACCGGTTCAACCGGTTGGACCGCCGGGTCAACCCAGTTTTATAATAAAAAAATATTTATATATTTTTTCAATAATTAGAAAGAAAGCATGTATATAAATCATGAAATATTACTATTTATTAACAAATATAACATGTAAAATTAAAATTACGTCGCAAATATATACAATTAACATGTTTTATTTATAAAAAAATACGAAAAAACCGAAACCCGGCCGGGTTTCATGACCCGGGTTGACCCGGGTTACTCCAAACCCAGCCAAACCCGGCGGGTCAAACCGGGTTTCGAAAATATGAAACCCGGTTTAATTTGACCTGTTTTTCGGCCGGAACCGGTTCAACCGGTTGGCCCGGCCGGGTCGAACCGGGTTTCAAAACACTGGGTTTATGTATAATGTAGTAAAGTAATAGTGAATTAGTGATATTGTGAAACCACTAGAGACTAAACTCCAATTTCTCTCTTTACATTCATAATGTCAACTTGTAAACCAACAGATATATAATGTCAATAATGAAACATTGGGAGCATCTCAAAATACCATTTGAAAAGATAGATGTAGCCACCGAAAAATTCAAAACTTGTATCGGAAGAGGTGGATATGGTTGGGTATACAAAGGAGTACTCTCAATCGATGGAAAAGATACCACGGTTGATGTAAAGAGGTTGAATGAGCAGTTTGGACAAGGCTTAAAGGAGTTTTTGACAGAGATTCAGTTGCTCTCTGGCCAAGAACATCCAAACCTCATCTCTCTTCTCGGTTATTGTGACGAGGGAAAGGAGAAGATTATTGTCTATCAATATGCGGCACGTGGAAGTTTGGATACTTATATAAGGCGTAATCGTGATAAGAATTCTACTACTCTCACGTGGTTAAAAAGACTCAAAATTTGTGCAAATGCAGCTCGTGGTTTAGATCATCTCCATAACCATATTGGAGGCCATCGAACGATTATCCACAGGGATATAAAAAGTTCAAACATTTTATTAGATGAGAACTGGGTTGCTAAAATATCTGACCTTGGATTGTCCAAGTTAAGTGTAACGGGTTTTGGTATGAGTCTCATTGTTTCAAATGGATGCGGGACACATGGGTATTGTGAACCAGAATACTACACTTCAGGAGTCGTGACCAAAAAATCTGACGTTTATTCTTTTGGCATTGTGCTATTTGAAGTTTTGTGTGGAAGGTTGTGCATCATTGAACCTGAGAATGGCTTCATCCTCCATGGAAAATCAGTCAAAGAATACTATAACAAGGGCCACTTGGTCCAGATTATTGATCCTAGTTTAAGGGAACATATGGGCTCATACTCCATGACCAAATTCTTAGAAATTGCGTACAGATGTTTGCACGATGATCGAGAACAACGACCTGCCATGGATATTGTCGCGAAGGAGCTTGAAGACACGCTAAATGTCCAGGTAAGATTTATACCTGATTTAATTTATTAATGCAAGTGGAGTGCATACATTAACATTCAAATTACTTGTATATTTCATAGGTGGCACATGAGTTGGAAGAGAAAAGGAAGCATCAGGTGGTAAAAGATTCCGACTCCGATGAGTATTGGGAGGCAAAGCTACCAACAGACTGGGAAGTATTAATCAACATGTTCAATATTCCTAGTGATATCAGTTCTAGTAAAAAGAAACTTGTCTCTCATCTTCGAGAAGGACTTCTTTTTGACCAAGACAACCAGGTAAAACTCTTGTATGTAAACTACGTTTTTCTATCATTATCCAAGTATACAGTTCTTTTCAGGTTTACTTTACTCTCTCAATGGAAAATGCTTACTGTTTTTATTTATTTATCAAACTTTGTCTCTGATATCATATGGATAATAATAAAATGGGATAATGACCTGAAAATATAACTTCTCATTTTTTCAAGTGTTGTGCAGCCAACTTTTTTTTTGCTGCATACATGTAGAAATCTATAACACCAAGATTCATACAACCAATCTCCTCATTTATTCTTTTATTATTTTACACAACATCACCTAACTAATACGTAGTAAACAGATGGAGTGGTATTAATGACTCAAGAAAGAAGAAAATTACAAAGACTAAACTAATCAGTACAAACCCTAACTGTAAAAGAAGATGACAAAACAAGAGAGTAGTCTCTGCAAATAACAAGACAGATATAGGGTTATGAAGAAAGTAGTGTATATATACTATTTGCTATTCAACTTTCAACTCTTGGAAGAAATAGTCTCTGCAAAACTATAAACACTGCAAACACTACCAAACTACAGTATATAAAACGGGTAAAAGACACTTTACCTTTATTACCTGGAGCCCCCTGAACTTTAATAATTTAATAATTAGCTTAACACTTATATATTTCAATATGTCCCCATAAGCTAAGCCTGGAAAAAACATGTGAGACACAACATATCACAAAACCTTTTGTGTTCCACGTACAACTGGTAATCCTTTTTGTGAACACATGTGAAACATTATCCTCAAATTTAATTTCCACAGTTCTAAAAACCCCATCAGCAATTTTTTCTCTTAAGAACAATAGATCAACTTCAAAATGTTTGGTTCTTTCATGGAAAATTGGATTAGCTGCTATATGCGTATCACAAAATATTTGCACATGAGTTTCATACTTCACTTAAAGTTCCGTTATAATTTTTAAATCTAAATTATCCCACATGCCACACTAGACATAATTGTGTATTCTGCTTCAGCACATGACTTAGCTAAAACAAATTTTCTTTTACTTTTCCACAATGTTTTAAAAACCGGGTTGACCCGACCGGTTCAACCGGTTGAACCGTGAACCGGCTCGGAGACCGGTCCGGATGAGACCGGGTTTTTGCTTGTTTGAGAATCGGATTGAACCGCCGGTTTTTCGTTGACCCGGGTCGACCCGGTTTGATAAACCCGGCCGGGTCATAACTTTTTATCAAAAAAATATAACAAAATCTTTTTTTCTCAAGGATTTTTCTAATTTTAATGGATAAATTGAAGTGATGAGGATTATTGTTAGTTAAAATCTTATAAATGAGTAAATTAAAGTTATAAACTAACTTATAAACACCAACTAAGTTTTAATATAGATTGTTATAACTTAGATTTATATTAATTGTTGTTGCAAATATTTGCTATATTATAATAGAAATAGAACTTAAAATAAAGCTTATCGGTAGAGTCTTAATATTTTTCATCGGTTTCAATCGAATGAAGAAAATAAATCGAATAAATTATGAAATTACACAACTTTACATATTAAATATAGAAAAAAGTATACATATGTATAAAACCGGTTCGACCCGGCGGTTCAACCGGTTGAACCGGTGACCCGGTGAACCGGTGATTAAACCGGGTCGATTAAAAAACCGGGTTTTAAAACATTGGTTAACTCTCATGCATGACTTTGAAGTAGTAAACATAATATCCATATTTCTCTCACGTAAAATCAAACTTTCTGTTGGACGTGTGCATACAACTAGACCGAAATAATTGCAATCCACTTTATTGTTGACTTCTTCTTGATTAGCCGTTTCTTTCTTTGTACCTAGACATATCACAGATCGTCTCGGATCAATCTCCATCAGTGGTTTTTTAGTTTTGCTTACATACAAAAGGACTTTGGAAGGTTTGCAAGCAAGCATTCCAAATTCACTTAACAACTCAAGACTGTACTTTCTTTGACACAAGCAAACACCTTGATCATTTTTAACCGCTTCTATTACCACAAAGTTCTTTAACTTTTCTAAATCTTTAATTCAAAACTTTGTATTCATCGTCAATCTGAGATTTATCATTGCCAGTTAACAAAATGTCATCAACATATACAAGTAAAATGATAAATGAAATAGGTTTGTTTGATAAATATTTTGATTGAGTCATGTTTAACTAAAAAATGACTTAATGTGCAGACACTCCATTAGTCCACCTTATCACTTTATATTTTTAGCTATCATTTTCAATTAAGTTATAAACAAACATCTTACACATGACTTTTTAAAGTCAATTTTTTTTTATTAAGACAATTAAGTCATATTCAAACACCATCTTAGTGTATAATGAAAAGTCATTTTTACTTTGTTGAAAACCATAGTCACATAAAATAGAAGTTAACTTCTTACTCCATTTTCTTAGAGCTTGTTTTAGCCCATGTAAATATTTTGAAGTTTACAAACTCGGTTGTCATTAAGAGAAAAATACCCTTCTCGTAAACTCATATAAACATCTTCATTATAATTGCTTTTTCTTAACCCCTAAACCCACCAATCAAGCACCCCTTTAATAATATTTCCTCTCTAATTACCAGTCCCCACCTGGGACTTTAGAAGAGAATCCTTAATGACGCAATCATTTTCATTAAAATATACAAACAAATTATTCACTTTGGCAAGTTTATGCACAATCAACACACTAACTTGATACCCAAGGACAACCAACATATTATGGATAATAATGTTTTCACTTATTTTGCAACTTCCAATTTGATTTACTTTTGTAATAGTCGCATTAGGATGAGCAACAGTAATATTAAGATAAGAAACATCAATGATGTAAAACAAAAGTTTGATTGTGTAAGTAATGTGTTGACTGCCCTGAATCAATAATCCAATCCAGCCAACAAAAGCACTATATGTGCCAATGTCGCTGTTGAGATTAAAAAAATCTAAAAGATAAAAAAACTAAACACAAAACTGGACGTACATAGTCTGAATACTTGCAACATTAGCCTCAACCCCACTACGAGTACATGAATCACTTAACAAACTCATGAGTCTTTGATACTGACCACTAGTGAGGGTATGATAGGTACCAACGCTGTATCAGCATATTTACCATTCATAAACACATTATTGGTAACATTTTGACCAATCACATTCCTTTTCTTAAAATTTGGAGGATATCCAATGAACTCAAAACATCTTTTGGTACTTGGTAGTGTGACCAGTCATATTATAGATTTACTAACCATATTTAGATTTCTAGTATTAGCATAATTAAATCTCCTCCTATTATCAGTAGGCATTGGAACAAAAGAAGTAGAACTTCATTTGTTATTAGAAGGCCCAAAAAAAAATGCAGATGAATTTCCCTTAACTTCAGACATGCATTCCTAGGAGACTCATCCCTTAACATAAGGGAAAAATCCTCCATAACGATAGGCAATGGTTGAGTAGTCAAAATATATAGTACTCCTAATGGACGCATAAACATCATCTAAACCTATTACAAATTACATCAGCTTAAGAAGCTTAGCATGGTCTTAATTTATAGTCACATGCACCATCATAAGTGCATACACAAAGTTGCACCATGGCATCATATTCTCTCCATAGAGAATCAAGCTTGTGATAGTAATTCGACAATTTTGACCCATTTTGACCGATGGTACCCATCAAAGTTGGCTGGCATATATTTCATCGATAGAGAATAAAGCATAGATGACGTAATTTTCGAAATTTTAGATCACGCGCATTATGAGATGGTATTGATCGTATAGAACAGCCAATGACAAGAATAATATAGAGGCCCCATCTATCTCGTATCAATGTTTTAGTAGTATCATTCACATTTGTTTAAGTCATGTATTAAAAAAACGCACCTTGACCCACATATGAAAGATAATTCAACGTCAGAAAGCATACTTAAGGAGAATCCTCAGAAGTCAAAATCACCATAATGCACATATTGCTATTCCACTCTGTTTCGTGCCAATTAATCAAAAGTAGATTTGGTTCAACATTTTTAACATGTGATCTATTATAAAGCAATTCAGCAGACACATAATTAAGAATCCAAGTCAAAATCACATAATTACATCTTTCCCCTTGATCTGCCAAAAAAAGTAGATTTGGTTTAACACATTTTCCTGTTATAAACTCTGTAGTTTTTAGTACTAATGAGTTTTAAACTTATAAGAGGAGTTCCGTTAGTGTGATTAGAATGGAGATACAATGGGTCATTGATGTTTATAACAACATTAACATTACTACTATTGCCTCATCATTTACCTTAGGATGGGATCCTCAATAGTTTTAAGAACCTTAACCATATTGAAATAGACAAAACAAGACCAACAGAAAACATATAAGCAGCACAAATAACACCCTTATACCAACAATTATAGACAACCACCAATTTAAACAACCACCAACAATCAACTTCTCAAAAATCCCTCAGACAAGAAAAATAACAACTAAAAATAAAGGATAAACAGAGTGGGGTGTTATAGTGCACGCAATCCAAGCAAATTTCAAGATTAGATGAGCTTAGTCAATAATGCGCACTAGAAACCTCAGGCAAGTACCAACAATCAACTTCTCAAAAATCCCTCAGACAAGAAAAATAAGAACCACTACAAAATAAAAGACATTTGGTGACTAAATGTTTTGCTGACTAATAAAAACATATACAAATGTAATTTGAGTAAGTAATAAAGGGGGCGTTAAAAGTCTATTCTTACACTATATTTAGTAAGTAAAAGGGTCAAATTTTTAGTGCCTTTTGTCAAAAGATAGAAGTAGCCACCAAATGTTTCCGAACTTGTATTGGAGTAGGTGGATATGGTGTGGTATACAAAGGAGTGCTCTCAATCAATGGAAAAGATACCACAGTTGCTGTAAAGAGGTTGGATATGCAGTTCGGACAAGGGTTAAAGGAGTTTTTGACAGAGATTCAGTTGCTCTCTGGTCAAGAACATCCAAACCTCATCTCTCTTCTCGGTTATTGTAACCACGGAAAGGAGAAGATTCTTGTCTATGAATATGCAGCGCGTGGAAGTTTGGATAGTTATATAAGGCGTAATAGTTCTACTAATCTCACGTGGTTAGGAAGACTCAAAATTTGTGCGGATGCAGCTCGTGGTTTGGATCACCTCCATAACCATCTTGGAAGGCATCGAATGATTATTCACAGGGATATAAAAAGTTCAAACATTTTGATAGATGAAAACTGGGTTGCGAAAATATCTGACCTTGGATTGTCCAAGTTAGGTGTAACGGGTTTTGGTATGAGTGACATTGTTACAAATGGATGTGGGACACACGGGTATTGTGAACCAGAATACTTCAATACAGCAGTCGTAACCAAAAAATCAGACGTCTATTCTTTTGGCATTGTGCTATTCGAAGTTTTATGCGGAAGGTTGTGCCTCACTGGATCTGATGGCTTCATCCTCTCTGAAAAATCAGTCAAAGATTACTATAACAGGGGCAACTTGGTCAAGATTATTGATCCTAATTTAAGGGAACATATGGGATCATACTCCATAACTAAATTCTCAGAAATTGCATACAGATGCTTGCATGAGGATCGACAACGACGACCTGCCATGGATATTGTTGTGAAAGAGCTTGAAGAAGTGCTGGTAAGATTTATACCTGATTTAATTTTTCAATGCAAGTGGAGTACATACATTAACATTTAAACTTGTATTTTTCGATAGGTGGCACATGGGTTGGAAGAGAAAAGGAAGTATCACGTGGTAGACGATTCCGACTCCGATGAGTATTGGGAGACAAAGCTACCGAGAGACTGGGAAGCATTAATCAACATGTTCAATATTCCTAGTGATACCTGTTCTAGTAAAAAGAAACTCGTCTCTCATCTTCGAGAAGGACTCCATTTTGACAAAGACAAGCAGGTAAAACTCTTGTATGCATGTATACTGCGTTCTTCTATCAATGGTTAGTGCATACTGCTTTTCTTTTTAGAAATATGCTTCTGGAAATCATATCAGCCACGTTAATAATAAAATAGAATACTTACCTAAAAATGTAACTAACTTCATTTTTCGGTGTTGCGTATAGGCAATTTTTTTTATTTTTTATTTTATTTTGTTCATATACAATGACGATTTTTTACCCCTTGATGTTAAATGGTACAAAATACACACAAAGGTGGAAATTCAAAAGTTTGGCTATGTAATAGGAAAAAATTAGTAGGTTGCGTACAACTCGAAAAATGACAAGTTAGTTACATTTTTAGGTGATTATCCCTGTTGAAATCATAGTTTGCTTTATTGTCTACAATGATATCATATGAAATGGTCTTCTAATAGTCTTGGCATGTGAAGTTTGTTTTATAATCTAACGCTAGTAGAAATTATATCCAATTACAGTTCTTTTTTATAAATGATGACGGAAAGAAGTGTGTAACGATCTCAGCAAGAAAATTTCTAGCTTGTAAGGAATCGTTGTTCCAACGTAGTCTGAGGTATCTTCAATTCTTTATTTGTTCGTCGAAGATCCGTGATTTATTAAACTCTTTTAAAAAGTTCAAAGGTAGCAGAATATTCTTACCGGTCTAGTAATCATGATGTTTACTACTACACATATTAATATTCAGGTTTTTAAAGTTAGCTGGGTATCCTAATTGCCGTTACCTTCAAGGCACTAAATGTCGAATAGAAGTTAGCATGTTATCAGTGGGTACCATGTATGCAGCTAGCTTAATGTTCAAATATCGCTGGAAACGCGATGAGAATCTCATACCCAAAAAACTTATAACGATAAAATGGACAATGGAAGAGCTAAGTGTATATTCCATACATTATGCAGAACTAATATCAGAAAATTGGTATAAGATTAGAATGTGGCATTTCATGAATCATGGGCTGATTGCGAATTTTGACATTGTGCTAGAGGAACTTTCATATTTTCGAAAGACTGACAAGTCTGACCTCTTGATTAAAGGAATTGAATTTGAGCCGGTAGAAATGGCAAGTTTCTCTCTTTTGAGCAGATTTATTTGATAATTTGATAAAAACATTATTTGCATGTCTAAAATGGGTGTGTGTTTAAGTTTGTAGATAATAATAATAATAATAATCTCATAATCTACTTTGCATTCTACCTAAATGGCACAGCATGAAAAGAACGAAGAGGATATAGATGATGTTGATGATGATGATGATGATGATGAATATTGGGAGAAAAGGTTGCCAGATGAGTATCAACGGTATATAGAGATGTCAGACAAGCCTTTCGACTACACCACCAAAAAGGAGCTCTATCTTAGCCTTTGTCAGGGTTTCCTTGGTTGTAATGGCCAAATGGTAATTCATTTCATCTTCTTCTTCTTCATATTCTTGTGCTAAAACATTATAAAGTGATATGTGCATTTTTCCTTTCAAAGATTTCATGACTACCATAGACATGTAACTCATAAAATACGCTTGTTAATATTATTCTATAGTAATTAACATTTGATATTATTATTTGGTTAACAGTGGTTTTCATTGTGCAAATCAACAAGCGGGATATGTTCGATACTACCAGCTACACATATCTCAAGTCAATACCATCTGAAAACTCTATCACTATCTGAATCAAGGTTCTAAATACCTAAAACACATAGGAACCGTTTATCTTGTAAGATAGTTTCTTTCTTCATTTTTAAGAATTTCAACTAATCCATATCTATATGTCAATAGGTTCAAAGAGGTAGTAAGACTTGAGACTCATAAAAATTATAGCTTCTCATGTCGACTTGGATCATTCATGTTTTCACCTCACTATACCTATGCATGTTATCTTGTGTTTAAATATGAAGAAAACCAAGTTGTGTCCCATGATGCTTGTTTTTATACAGCAAAATGCAATTTGGGTGACAATAATATGACTCAAGGCACCGTCTCGACTTCGGTGAGTAATATACCAACATTAGCACAAAAAAAGGATAGTGGATCGCCTGACTCATCAAAAAGTATTCAGATGCCAAATAAGGACATGGACTTAGAACATAGTTTTGTGGATAAAAGGAATGATGGTTGGATGGAGGTCAGGTTAACAAAACCTTTACATCAGTTGGAAAGTTATGAGTCACTGGAGGTAGAATTAGAGGAACCCAATAGCAGTATTAGGATTATTGTAGAAGGCATGGAGTTTAGGCCAGTGGTTCATGATGGATCAAATCTAATGGCAGAAAGATCAGCTAATCGCAATATAATAGGAAAGACCAACCTGCATGGAACCAGCGATGTAAGTGTTGATGTTTGAAAAGATGGTTTGATTTTCTTATTTGTGGATCATATTCATATTCATAATCTATTTTTCACTTTTTAACTAAAAGATGCAGCTTGACGACAAGACTAAAGAGGATATAGATGAATATTGGGAGAAGAAGTTGCCACATAACTATCCACATCTTATAGAATTATCAGACATTCCTTTGAACTACACCACCAAAAAGGAGCTCTACCTCCTCTTTTGTCGCGGTTTCCTTGCTAACAATGGTCAACTGGTAATTATTTACATCTTCTTCATTTGGTTCCGAAGGATTATCAAGATATATATTTGTATTGGATAAATTTCATGACAAAAGCAGAATGAAATTCTTGATACTTTATTTGCATTTCTAGTTTTTATTTTGATTTTATTATCTGGTTAACAGTGGTTTTCAACGTGCAATTCTACCAGCGGGATTTGTTCCATACAACCCGCTAAACGTGTCTTATACGAGACTCATAGTTACAACGAACTAGAAACTTTATCTCTACCTGAATCAAGGTTCGTATCATATATACTGTAAGACAATTTCATTATTAGCTCCAAGAATTTCAGCTAATTAATCTATATATGTCAACAGGTTCAAAGAGGTGAAAAAACTTGGAAAACATTATTTATATGAATATAATGTTCAAAGAGGCGAACTGGAGGTACGTTTATGTGGATTCAAGGAACTGAATATATCACTTAAAGGGATTATTGTTGAAGGCATCGAGTTTAGGCGGGTGGTT
>BQNB010181603.1:0-12577 GCA_026074375.1 Tanacetum coccineum
TTTTAGGTCGTATAATAAAATATTTATTTTATATTTGATTAAAATAGTACATATTATGAGGATCGTAAGCATATAAAGAACGAAAATCCGAGCTATAACAAAGGAGATATGACATTTACAAGTTTACGATAATTAAATATATAAAAGTGTTTTTATAAAAGTTATTTTATAAAAACCTTCACTGTTTTTAGGTCTGATAAAATAGGGACACATTTTTATGAAAAAGTACAAGTCATGAGGATTCCAAAACTATAAGGATCACTACAAACCGAATTAAAACGAATGAGATACAAGTTTTACAAGTTTTAAGTTTATAAAAATACTTTTATAAACTATTTTAATTTACTGAGTTCAACACAAATTTCTAGGCAAACAGTAGATTATTTATTTACATAGTTTATCTCGTCACGAATCCATACATATAAAGAACACGCGAAACCGAGTTAAAATGAGCAAGTTGTGAGTTTTTAAAGTTTCAAATAAATAAAAAGTATAAAACCAATTAATTTATATATATATTTTTCTATGACTTTTATAAAAATTAAACATGCTGATGGAAATGTAAAAAGTACTTTACGAGGGTTTTCTGGTCCGTTTGGGCAATAAAAACCTTAAGAAATATTGTCGTATCATTTATATACGTTTTTAACTTTATAAATATTATTTTATAAAACAATTAAACTATTTATATAATGTCATTATTTAATCAATTAAAAATTATAAATCAAAGTTTAGTACCAAATAATCAATTGTTGGGCAAGGATAACATTTTATTTCACAAGTACGAATATGTAGACATTTATTTAACAAAGTACAATTTAAATATTGTTTTGACTTTCTAAACTAAACAAAACTATCTATTAGGTGGTGGTGTAAATAAATAACCTGTGATGTTGTATTTATATTAAATACATTAAACTCATACGATCTATAATTAATTAGGGTGCATTCGGATTCCGCGAGACCCTTCACTTATTTGATTTAGATAATCAATCATTCATTTGAGGTGAGTTTATAGCCCCTCTTTCACTTGTTTTACACTTACTTTACAAATCTCGAGGGAGATACTTGCTCGTTACAACTTCTTTACATATTCATTTACAATCTCTTTTACATGCTCTTCTACATACTTGTTTACATACTGGATTTCGTATCTCATTTATATACTCGGATGCATAAACTTTTACAAACTCATTTACATATTTGACTACAAACTCGTTTGCATACTCACTTTACTTATGGACGCAACAACTTTACTTTGATTCAAATGATTACGGATTAGCTTAGGTTGCATGAACTGTTATTTACTTGGAGGGTAAGCGCGAGTGATATAAAATAGATCTATTGGGGATTGACAACCCCCGTACGGGTGATTAGCTCTCACTAGTTCGAGATCAAACTAACGAACATTATACCATGTTGGATCACGACTGGCTTGGAGCCTCAGGGCCAGCATGACATACACATGAACTTTTATCGTGCCTTGAATAAAGTGGCATACTGATACGTCTACGTCGCAGTTTCATGAACTTAGGGGAATAATCGTAATCACTCTTTATGTTGCATCTAGGCAATACATACTTGAAATATTTTGAGATATTGTGCTCATTACAATTATCATACACATTTTGAACAATTGCGGTCCAGCATTCATGCTTACATTTTGATGACTGTTATAAGGATTGAAATGGTCATGCACACTTTACAAATCAATGATTTCAACATTTTAACAAACGCTTTCAGTATGGTTTATGTCTATACATTTTTTTAAGAAAACCTATATATGTAAGTTTATGCGTTGCAAGTCTTGTATGGGCGAGACTTGTAACACAGTAAGCTTATATATATAGTTTTGGGTTTTACATTTGTATCTACATAAACCTATGAACTCACCAACTTTATGTTAACACTTTTAAGCATGTTTTTCTCAGGTGATATAGACACTTGGCTTACTTGAAGTGTATTGGAGTCTAAACTTTACAAGATTACTTTTTAAACGACTCATTTAGAGGTCGTTCTCATATCTTGTGCAAAGGTACTCATGAAGTAACGCTCCCGAACATTATTCTGCTGCGACCCATTTTGGGGGTGTTACATATTCTCAAAAGCCTCGTCACTGGGTGACACAAATTGAATTTTGAGACGAAATTCTTTTAATGGTAGAGACTGTGACTATTGACATTTTTCCAGATTATTATTTAACCACTCACTTGAAATATTTTACTTTGAACGTATATGTGCTTGAATTAACCTAAAACCAAAAAGTGATCCCGCAAACTCTGAAAAACATATTTGAACGCACAACAACGCTAGACTATGTTTAGTCTACTAAGGATAAGTATAGTATTATACTCTCGGATATTTTTCGTAAGTCATATGCATTTCATTTCAATATGTTTACGTAAACTATATAAACTTACATGGTTTTAAATGCATGCATACATAAAATTACCCAAGACTTCACAACCTTTTATATACTTACATAACTACACCTTATACTTTCAAAAACTACACAACCCCCTAGACCTTCTAGATTTCAGCAAGTAGTAAGAGAAGTAAAACAAAAGTATTTTCGAGATTTAGATCACAACACTTCCATTAAAAACCTAGGTCATATGTGTATAGTAACCAAATCACTATTACTCTCTTTTTCCCCTCCTTTTCCATCTAAATAAGCTACCCAACATATGCTTTTCCTTAATAGCTTATACATAAGCTTGTGATCCCCTCTTTTACCATTCAACTTTCCTAATTTGTTTCTATAAATACTAACCACCTAACACTTCTCTTATTCACAACCATTTCAAACACAAACCTCTCTTCTTTCTCTCCATAATCTTGGCAGCCTAGGACCAAGAACAAGAGTGTTTCAAGTGTTGGTTAAATTGGTTTAAGGATAAGAGTATAAACACAAGGGTTTTGAAAATAAAAACTAGGGCTTCTTAGTCATTCTTGGGTATTCATGCATACTTATTATCCACAATCATTCATTCATTATAATTATCATTATTTTCATGTTTTTATATATTATATACATCTCATATATGATTTCTAGCTCCTTAGTATGCTTGTGTATAAGAGAAATATGCTAAAAAGATTGTTTTACAAACCCTAGATTTAAGCAGATTTTTGTGTTGACTTGTGAGCTTGTAACGACAACTCTAAGGAAACCAGTGAGTAAAACTATTTTCCAAATATCTTAATATAGTGTTTTAGCAACATATCTGGAGGTGCCCAAAAAGATTCAGGTTCATTTACATTTTTTAATGATTTACAAGATTAGTGCGCAAATCTGAGTTCTAGACTTTAAGCATAATTATGAGCCCTTTAAGATTAGAATGGATTTTTAAGCCAGTTGAGACTTTTGTAGATAAGAACTTAACTTAAACTAAGCAATTTGTATCAAGCTGAGAGGATAAAAATTGAGTGAGTTATGACCAAAACAATTTCAGCTAAACTTTCTGTCCTAGGGACAGCAGAATCTTTGTGCCTTCTAGACCTTATTTGGATCTTTTAGACTTTGATTCGCTTTACGAGACTTACATTTTTGTAAAGATAACTTGAAAACCTTCTATCTAGACTTTTGAAATGTATTATTACAGTAGAAAAAGAGGGAGATGCGACTCCGTGAAGTTGAGAAACCCCTAATTTCAGCAAGCTATTTTAGTAACTTTCTTATAAAAACACTTGCAACTTTAATTATAAAATATATTTTGAACATGGAAAACATTAGACACAATCATAGTAGGTTGAGTAAAATATTTATAAAACTCATATGCAGTTAGTGCACACATTGTTGTAAACCTAAAGCGCCTCATTATTTAATTAGGTCGCGGTTAGGACACGAGCTATTTTAACACTTGTGTTATTTTCCCGATTATATCATTCACTTGAGGTGAGTTTCATAAACCTATTTTTATATGATTTATACTTGTTTTGAAACACTTAGGGTGAGATACATTTCTTGCTTTTACATATGGACACAAGTACATTTTTAAACTATTACGGATTAGCCTAAGAATCTATTAACCTACTTTATGCCCACTATCATGAAACATTAATTACTTTGTGTAAGCGTAAATATTGTAAATAGATCTATTAGGATTGACATCCCCGTCCGGGTAAGTAGCGCTTACTTGATGTGGAGGTATTGGTCAAACAGACGTATACCATTTGGGAACTACGGGTATTTTAGGATAGATACCTGCTAGGCAACAAACTTGCATTGATTTTCAAACACATTAACTCTCGTTAAGCTTTGATGTCATTAGCTTAGTTCAATCATAATAATTTTTACTTATGTGGTATTGTATGTGTTACAATGATTATACTCTTGAAATCTTGTGGTCCATACTCATACTTATGTTTATATAAGCCTATTGTTGACTTTTTAAGCATGTATGTCTTAGGTCCTTGAATTACATGGCATGCATCTGGAGTCGCATCTATGAAGTCTTTCGCTGCATAATTTGGATCATTTTGATGTCTTTCAAACTACTTAGAATTTTGTACCATAACTTCTTATTGTATTTGGTTGAAAACTTGTTTTGCTTTAAATTTATCAAATGATCTACTTTTCAAACGAATCATATAGACGTCGTTATTTATATCTTGTGCTTGTGTGCTATGAACGTTATGCAACCCCGGTTACCTTTCCGCTATGATATTTTAGGGGTGTGACATGTCTTGAAAATACTTGTGAGTGAGGGTTAGTATTTAGGTCCTAAAAATACTTGTGTGTGAGGGTTAGTATTGGAGTCCTAAAAATACTAGTGTGTGAGGATTAGTATTTTAGTTCTGAAAATACTTGTGTGAGGAGGTTTGTATTTGAAATACGTGTGTTAAAGATTTGGTTCTATCCTGAGAGAAACTCGACATTTAGCTTAGTGTCAGAAAACATTGTAAGCGATGATTGTACGGTTTTCTCCGCCTGAATGAAGCTTGTTGATATAGGGCATTGAACTCTTGATTCGGATACTCGGGGAGCGGAGTAGGGCCAAGAAGAGCTTCGTAGCCGAACTACTATAAATCCTTATGTATCGGTTTGATCTTTCCATTTCTTACTTACTATTACTTCATATTTATTGCTTGTAGTTTAGTTATTATATACTTGTCATGATTGATTGATCTCACATATACTCTAATCCAAAGTTTTGAAACAATTGTTTTTTAGACGGTAAACTATTCAACCCCCCCCCCCCCTTTGAGTTTCCACACTTATGTCCATTTTTACAGTTGTTGTTATGTCTTTAAATCTACAAATTAGTGTTATAACACATATGATCTATAAAGAAAGTTTGAATATGAAAAAAAATTCATATATTTTCTTTAAATTCTATGAATAAACTGTCATTATTTAGAAAACATTATGTGTTATAAATGTGTGGAAATGTAGAAGGGGGGGGGGGTTGAATACGTTTTGTATCAAATTATCCATCAAGTTAGATGCAATATGATGAGTATGAATAATTCCTCTATATCCACTAAAACATGTCATAGCAATATAAACACAATCATAATGTTAACTTCTATCTATGACACAATCGTCATCCAAACAATATAAGCAACAATCAACACACATATAGATTTAATGCACGTATAAATGTAAGGCGATAAGGTAAATAAAGATGTAAAGCAAAAGGTAAAAGAAAATGCAAACCGGATGCGATGATTTATAATGGTTCGGTCACGAAGCACCTCTTCGCCCTACTCCACTCCCCGAGTACCCAATTCGAAAGTTACTTCACTAGTCAACAAGCTCCCTTTAGTCGGAGAAAACTGAACACAACTAAGCCTACACCGATTTCCGACACTAAGTCAAATGTCGAGTTCTAAAACTTCTCTTAACCACACAACCTCACTTCACTTCACGACTTCACTTCACTTCACAACTTCTCTACCCTTCACAACTTCACTTCACTTTAACTAGACACTAACAAGATCATCCCGATCTATCTAAACTATTGACGATCATCACGATCCAACTATACACACCATGATCACCACGATCTAACTATTACATAAGTTTGGAATACATGGACTCGTTCTATACATTATGAATGTAAGACATGTCACGAATGCACTAACTAAACTACATAACTTTGTATCTTAATGATAATGAAAGTTCTTCTCTTGCACTTGGAGGAATAAGCTTGAATCACTTGGAAATAAATGCTTAAGATAAAAATGATAAATGGAATAGAAGGGATTTATAAACTGATTTAGAACAGAAAGAAAGTGTGTGCAAAAGGTTAGAAAATCAGTGGGGAATAGTCCAGTATTTATAGGCCAGCTGAGCTGACTTTTTGTCTAGGCGGTCCCCTTAATTAGGGTGTCGGTCCCGTTAATAATTAAGGGGGTCGCCCAGCCCAGACGCTCTCTTTTTTGTCTTTTCTGGTGGAGGTGTTTCTTAGAACATATCTAGCCGTTTTTAGGTAGAAAATTTGAATTCAAAATATTTATTTGAATAAAGCATTTCTTTTAAATACAAAAATGTTTTGTATAAGTTTTAAAAATGTTTGTTAACTTTTATAAAAAAGTAAGGTTTAAGAAAAATAAAAATTCATTTGATCATAAATAAATTAAGCATTTATTTATTCATACCTTAAGTGATTTACGTCGGGTGAAAACTTCGTTGAAGCAGACTTGAGACATCGAGAGATGTTGTCGTATGAATGCATTGATGATTTGTGAACACGAGTAACTTAAGCACTTTACGTTATGTGTTATAAGTTACATGTTTGTCATCACCAAAACATGAAGAGAATGTATAGGTTAAATATCTTAATATTTCTACCAATAATCTCCCCCTTTTTGAGGATGACAAAATATGTAAACTATAACTCATAGTAAAATGTATAAGTTACTTGTTTACACTTCTTCTCCCCCTTTTGTCAAACCAAAAAGGTGGACATCCCAAGCAATCCATTCCATTAGATGAGACTTTTACTACACTTTAATCGTTGAACCAAAGAGGCGAGCTTGCATCATCCCAAGTGAAGCCTTGTTACCTTAAAGTTCATTTCACTCCTATGACACTTGCATCCCATTGTATATTTACTCAAACGGATCCATGGATCAAATTTACTGCAAATTCTTAACGTACATCAAGGGTTAGTTTTGTGCAATAAGATATATATATATATAATTTTTGGTTAAACGTCGAAACTTAACGAAGAACTATATGATTTCATTTCATCATGTTTTGTTAAACAAACTAAAGCAAACACGAATGGATGTATTTTGGTGATGAACATATTGTGCATTTCTTGGCATACTTTTCGTGTTTCTACGACGCGTTATTATTCTAGGTCGCGGCTAGATTTCTATATCATCTTTTTCTTCATCTTGCTAAGGTGAGTTCATAGCCCCATGTTTTACTACTTTTACTTTATTATTTTGGGGTGAGAAACATTGCTTGTTTTCAAACTATGAACACAGTTACTTTACGTTTCCTTTTCTTGATTATGTGTTGCCTAAGTAGCGAATAGACCACTAATGCCCGAATTATCATGAACCGTCAATTGCTTGACCGACTGTACTGGTTAAGTGAGCGCGAGTGTTGTAAATAGATCTATTGGGAGTAATTATCCCTATCCGGGTAAGTAGCGCTTACTAGATTCGGAGGTCCTGAACAAACGGATATATACCATGTCGGAATATCAATAGTTGATCTTGGTCAGATACCTTTAGGGCGTGGAATACTATTTGGCATATAAAATGCTTCCTTTTAAATTGAGTTTCGGTGTCATGAGCTTAGTGCAACAGTAAATACATTCTTTTTATATGAAGTTGTATCTATTATAACTGTCACGTGCGTACTATGAACTTGTGGTACACTTTTAATATTAAATTCAAACCTATAAATTCACTCAACTTTATGTTGACCGTTTTAGCATGTTTTTCTCAGGTGCTTAGTTGTGGATGTCTTTGCTTGCTATTTGGTGTTGCTATGCATTGGGCCGATTTTCAAGAAATGCTATTATCTACTGTTTAAACATCGTTGTCCATTTCTAAAACTTTTTTTTGCTTCCGCATATTATCTTTAAACTTATGTCAAACTTTAACTATTTTAATTAATGCAAAGATGTTGGATTTTCAAACGTACCCTTAGAGATCGTTCTTTGTATCTTGGGTGATGTATATTATGACGTCACGCCCCCGGACACGTGTATTTCGTCCAGGCCCCATTTGGGGGTGTGACAAATAGTGTGAATAAAAGCAAGTAAATCATGTATTATTTCTTTAAGATTTCAAGACAACATATTGGTCAGAAATGGGTTGGATTAGGAGGACTCTGAAACTTTTTTTTAATACGAACATTATGCAATGAACATTTAGGCACAACCTATGTGCATCGCACGGGGATCAAATTATAAAATAAGTGACATAACTAATAATTCCCTCAACAAATAAGTTTGTTCAAAGTTAAAGCGTTTTATAAAAATTATGTGCATCAGTTGTTTGATACAATGCTCAAATGAAGAAAGTAGTTTAACAATCCAATTTTGCCCACAGATTAAGCCTGGTGCAACGTACGGGTGTCGACAAGCCTCGTTATACAATATGATCTAGTTTTTGGATTAAATGTGGAGTAGTAATGGTTTGTTGAATTGATTATGGTAGCCTCTTAATTTTCCAAAAGGCACAAACCCTTCCTGCGGTTATATCTCCGCTATTTATGAGCGGTTTTAGTTTGCAGTAAACACACGAATAGGTGGATCAGTTACAAAAGCAATGAAGATGTTATTGATGGAGTTACAACCGTTGGCCATACGAAAAGTTCCTGGGTGGTATAAATTCCATGGTCACCTGCTGCACTTGATCCACATTTCTAATGCCTTCCAACAAATACTTTCATCCCTAAACGCAAGTGTCTTTTCTCCCCCAATGAATGTGGCAGAAAGACTCACTCCCTTAAAGTATTCTAATACGACCCACTGATGCGGCCTGCTACTGTGCGGCCTTCTGATACGGCTCCCTGATGCTACCTTCTTATATGGGTCGTTGATGGCTGGTTCGGATCCCCTTTTATCTGGTGCTATATTTTCTCATCTGACACAAACAATTTTAGACTTCACCAAAATGAGGAAAGTCTTAAGACGGTTATGATTTTTATTTGTTCAAACTTCTTTCCTCGAATTGATTTCTATTTTTGAGTGGTTGCCGATATATCCGTATTCTGCCTTATAGATTTTGGAGTAAGTTGCAAAAATTGTCTTTGTGGTTTGTTGAAAGTAGCGGAAATGTTCATTGTCTTTGTGTGTGTTAGAGGATGTAATGATAGAATTTGCAGCCAAGGCATATTTAGGCTCTTTTTTTGCAATCATTTTAAGGGGAGTTTTTTTCGTTTGATTTATGCCTCTTAACTTTAACTCTTTACAACAGTAAATATTAGCCATGGGGCATGTGCAAGCAAGACGATGCACTCGATCCTATTGTAAGCATTCCTGATCCGAACAGTGGTTCATTTATTTAGCTCACATGACAAAATTCCATATTTATGAATCTGCAAGGTTTTCAAAAACCAGAAAGGTTTTCTTTTTTTCATTACTCATATATTATCACATATCTCTTCTAAACATCATACAGTGTGCATTATACAGGTTCTGAAAACAAATGATGGTTGTAATGGACGTACATATGATCGATGGCTAATATTTTGTATCACATGTCTCTTCTAAACACCTCTTCAATATTATAAATGATGTCCCAACTATCTTTGAGGTTGCAACCGGAACTGTCAACAAACAGCGCGAGGATAAGTCAAACCACAACACCAGCAAATCCAAGTGAAAGACCAATGGGGTAACAAATCACTTCCATCCTTCTGTTTGTCACAAGTTGTTAAACCACCTGACCCTCATATAAGTTTCTAAGCAGTCACCGTATATATGTATGAAAGGGGTTGGTGTTGAACTTGCATCAGGTAAGTGAGTTAGGTGAAAGGTTTC
The DNA here is from genome assembly GCA_026074375.1 of Tanacetum coccineum. Classification (NCBI taxonomy): domain Eukaryota; kingdom Viridiplantae; phylum Streptophyta; class Magnoliopsida; order Asterales; family Asteraceae; genus Tanacetum; species Tanacetum coccineum. The sequence goes on from BQNB010181603.1 coordinate 9,954, forward strand.
CCATCAATCAATTTGTTGTGTATGGGTTCAAGTCTCAACTAGGGACAGGATATCCGAGTTTGTTTTTTAACAGAATTTACAAAGTTTATAGCTAATCTAATAGAGATAAAGAAGATATATTTCATTTTGAACTTTTGTATATATAGGACCTCATGTGAAATAATACATAACGAAAATCACTACACTTTATATTGGCGTTAATTTTATTGTAAAAGCCATCTAAAGGTCTGCCAAAAAGAGAATTTTTAAAAGGAAAATGATTAAAAGAGAAGCATGTGAAATACGGAGTAGTATAGCAATGTGAAATGAGTTAGAATCAAAATATAATGTAGCAGACATTGTTTGGATTAACTTAGACTGAATCAATATTAGAAAAGTTGCAATAGCAAAGAATAAAGACGTTAACCCTTATATGGTATGAAAATGCAATGTATTAGTTATGCTGAGAACCAAATGCAAGTTAAGGGGAACATCTTACATATTAATAGCTATTGGGACCGTTGGAAGAAGCAGTTTAAGCAACGGAAAAAGAAGATTAATGACATCATCTCAAAGTTGCGGGAAATTAGAAAATTACTGATAGAATTGCCTGCATTAACTAGAGATGAGATGCAAAATGTTTTACTAATCTGTGTGCAGAAGCTGCCATTGTCATGAGCAAAATAACATATTCCATGAAGGCCCAATTTGATGAGAATCAAAGCTGTTTAAATGTCGGCTTTCATGAACTTGCTACAACATTGCAGTCGTTTCCTTAGCAATTTGTAAGTTATTGATTTATGTTATAGTCAGCAAGTGGTAATTATAATCAAAATGTTGAGTATTGGTTTTTATTTTGACTTCAAGTCCTGCGTTTTTAGTTATTATCCTAATGCAATAGTCAACAAATCGATTATGTGACTGGGAAAGTAAACTACATAGTAACAAACTTCTGGTACTTATAGACTCAAGTCCTCAACAACTTGAAGGATAGCGTCTTTGTTGCTATCATGCAAACTTTAAGAAAATAGTGATTAGGTTGTAGTTTTTTGTAATCATGGATGTTTCCCTGGAAAAATATTGAATTAGGGATGGGACTGGATAAGTGTTTAGGTTCATCTTTATATTTGCTAACTATTGTACTTCTTACTACCTATATTATTTAAATGACTTGATAATTGTATTGACCTGTCAAGACTAAAAAAAGAGTTATGCAAATGTTCAAGTTAGCGGGCACCAAGTTTACTGTAATATATCTTGGAGAAGAAGATGATTAGATATCTAAAGAATATGAAACATGCACTTACGGAACCACTTAATTAAGATATTATACCGATAGATAAAGATTTAGAATTTGGGGTAATGACAACTAAATGTATCATAGTTACGATTTTCTTTTATATGTATTGAACAAAAAAATTTGCTTTTCTGTGTACTAAACTCGATTTTATTGCATTTTTTGTGTATTTTATAACCATTTTGCCCCTCATTTTATTAACCCGGGAGGGGCAAAATAGTCATTTACTACACAAAAAAATACAATAAAATCGAGTTTAATACATTAAAAAGCAAAAAAATTTGTTCGATACATATAAAAAAAATCGTGACAACTATAATACATTATCATGCCATTAGCCTTTAGAATTTTGATACAACTAATTTATGATAACCATGTTATAAAGTTACTTTAAAGTTATTTAAATATGGTAATCAATCAACTGAAATTTGTTGACGCATGAAAATTGATAAGAGATGTATCATGTACACATTTTTTACAGTATATGATAAACTTTTTTTTGCAATTATAAACTGATAATCATTTTATGGAATTAGATTATAATTGACCTAAAGTATATAATATTTTTGGCCGCCCTAAACACTTACGCACACCCTATGAGCAACGCACATGCATGAAGTTATACGATGTTGCACATAAGTAAAAGTTCACACTTAGAGCGTTTTATATAAATCATGTGCATTACGTGTTTCATACACTCTTCAAATGAGAAGTAACTTACCCCTCTTTCGTAACTTGAGTACAATTGATATGAACTTGAAACTATAAGAATAACAATAAAAATTTTACCACACACCAAGCCTGATGCAACGCACATGTGTGGTCAGGCCTCGTGATTCATTACCTATTTACAGTAATTTTTAAAAAATTGGTGTAATTATATATTTAATTAAAATATTAATTAATCCTCCTTTTTTTACTCTACGAACTCGGAGTTTCTACGCTTAGTTGCTGTGATTTACTATTTGTGTCATCCAATAACCTTTTGTTATGGATTTCTCCTGATTGTAACATATCTTGCTTTTATGACGGTAGCTTAGGATTAAGGAAGCTTAGTATATAAGCCAATTTGCCTATAAATACTGCCGCGTTAGGCTAGTTGTGTCTCATACTCTCATTCATATCGATAAAAACTGAAAATTCCATTCGTTCTTTAAAGCTTTATTGTGTGGTGTATTTACTGTGCATGTGAGTTGACGAAAATGGGACCACCAATCGGTATAGATTTTGTAGCACCTAGAAAAAAATAATAAAATAAATAAATAAATAGATAAAGAACTTTTTGTTCCTTTATGCAAAGTATGTATCGCAAGTCATTTCAAGTGTACCGTTATTTTTCCAATAAAAG
>BQNB010181604.1:0-12577 GCA_026074375.1 Tanacetum coccineum
TATACGTTTTTTTAATGCGCAAAAAAAGAAATTTTGATGCAAAAAAAAATTTTGATGCACAAATTTTTCGACTTGTTATAATTTGATGCGCAATAAAATTTTGATGCAAAAAGTCAAAAGAAGTTTAGTACAAAAACGAATTTTTGATGCAAAAAAAACCGATTTAATGAACAAACGTTTTTTTTCATAATTTGTTTTCGGCAAAACTATCCACTTTTTGAAAAACTTCTTTTACAACTTTTTCATGCACCAACATACACGATCTTATGGAATTTTTTTTAAAATTTTTTGAGAACTTTTTTAAAAAAATAAATCTTTTTATCCTTCTCACGAATATTTGTCTTTTTATTTGATCATATATATATATATATATATATATATATATATATATATTATAAAGATCAAATAAAAAGACAAATATTCGTGAGAAAGATAAAAGGAATTTTTTTTAAAAGTTCTCAAAAAATTCTACAATATCGTGTATGAAAAAGTTGTGAAGGAAGTTTTTCTAAAACTGGATAGTTTTTCCGAAAAAAAATTATGAAAAAAACATGTGTGCGTTAAATCGCTTTTTTATACATCAAAAGTTCGTTTTTATACCCAACTTCTTTTGACTTTTTGCATCAAAATTTTATTGCGCATCAAACAATAACAAGTTGAAAATTTTGTGCATCAAATTTTCTTTTTTTGTGCATTAAAAAAACGTATAAAAACTCAAAATTAGAAAAACTTCTTTCATAAAAATTTTATGCACCAACATTCCTGATTTTGTGGAATTTTTTTGGAATTTTTGAAGAACTTTTTTAAAAAATAATTCCTTTTTATCTTTCTTACGGATATTTGTCTTTTTATTTTAACCTTCCTCTGTATATATATATATATATATATATATATATATATATATATATATATTATATTATTATATATATTATATATATATATATATATATATATATATATATATATTATATGATATTATATAAATATATATATATATATTATATATATGATGAGATCGAGAGAGGAAGGTTAGAAAATAAAAATCGACAAATATTCGTTGAATGGATAAAAAAGAATTTTTTTTTTAAAAGTCTCGAAAATGTCTAAGAAAACAATTCCATTAAATCAGGTATGTTGGTCATAAAATTTTGTAAAGAAGTTTTTCTAATTTTAGTTTTTATACGTTTTTTTATATGCGCAAAAAAAGAAATTTTGATGGCACAAAAAAAATGTTTGATGCAAAAATTTTATTGACGTTGTTATATTGTTATCCTCTGGAAACAGACCTTGCGCCTCAATTATATTTTGCCAATTTGCAAAAAAGTCAAAAGAACTTGCGGTACCAAAACGAATTTTTGACTGGCACACAAAAAACCGATATATTTAATTGCTATTCTTAGACAACGTTTTTTTCTTTTTTTTTTGTTTTTTTCATAATTTGTTTTTCAGGCAAAACTATCCACTTTTTTGAGAACTGAAAAACTTCTTTTATACAACTTCTCTTTCAAATTGCACCAACATTCACGATCTTGTGGATTTTTTCACAATTTTTATTCGAGAACTTTCAAAAGAAAAAAAACTTTTTATTCTTCTCAAAACGAATATTTGTTTTCTTATTTGTTCGTTTATCTAGTATACTATATATATATATATATTATTATTATAAGTTATATATATATTATATATGTAATACTATATATTCATGTATCATTACTATCCAATATCATAATAATTATTGTATTTATATGATATCTATACTTTATTGATTACTATACTGTTGGTTACCTCTGCGCATAGCGGCCGTGGTGGTAAAGAAAATTATAACTCAATCTTTACGCCCAATTTCTTACACGCCTTAGTAATTTCGTTTGCACAGATCACTTTTAAAATTGTAATGTGTTGTTCGATGTTGTTCGTTTTCGGTTTCCCGTAGCATCGTGTTTCCCGCTAATTAGCATCCATATTCAATAGTCATCTTCTGCATAGTAAAGTAGACAAACACACTGCCGCTCCGAAGTAGTATAGTATTTAAGCGTATCAGATTTAGATTTTATTAAGGTTTAAAGATTGTAAAGTAATGTTATCTAAAATGTCAACACGCAAAAATTAAACCCACTAAAAATGTAGAAAAACAAAAACAATCTTTATGAGATATAACAGAATTTAAGTTGAAAGTATAATTAAAGTAAGCACCTCGAGAATGTTTAAAATTGGTGAAATCTAGATCATAATACAAATTTAAATTGAGAAAAGATATCGTTTCATTGGAAAATTAGGTATGGGATTTTTTTAATCAAAATGGTTTTTTATGAACTACTATGTCACTTTGTATGTGATTCCCAAAAAAAGTGAGATGGATGGTAGTAAGATGTGATCTACTTTATCTAATTTTTAATGGAGTCGCCACAGTTTATAAATAGCTTTCACATAGTAGTATAGATAATTTATGATATAGTACTAGATATATTATGTAGTATATATATATTGAGCTATATTTATTATATATATTACAGATATATTACTATATATATATAAGATATATAAAATGCAAACTTTTAAACATAAATAAGTAGTTTAATTATCTATTACATTTTAGATAGATTCATTACATGAATTATAGTATCTTCAACCACTAACAAGTTTTTTTTACCTATTGACAAGAAAGGGACTCTAAGTGCCACTTTCCGGCTGCGGTCTTGATCCATTCCCTGCATCTTTTTTTGTCACATACCTGCGTATTAATGCAAATTATTCTTGTAAGTTTTGTTGCAAATTTTGTTATCACTTCTCTCAACATCTCATTCCCATCGCATCGATATAAAGTATTTTAGTACATCGTATATTCATCTTGTGTTATTTTTTTTCAATTTATTTGTACGATTAGATGAGATAGTTTTGACAGACAATAATAATGCAAGAATTTTAAGCTCATACACCAGAAGCAGACAATAGAGATGAAGTTTAGATATTGAGGACCAAAATGGAGAGTTTGACATAATTAGTAGAACTCCTTTGCAGTAACTATCTATTATATTTGGTAGACCGTTTAGAAAATGATGATTGCATTGAAAGATATAGAAATGTAGTTATTTTATGGGTTATATTTATCTACTCTACAAATTAGCTGTTAGAGAAGTTGGCGAATTAATAGAGGTTATTTAATGTCTGTCTTTTTGTTTACTGTATTCGTCTCAAAAATTATTGTCCGCCTGTTTATTTTGTAAGTATTTTTCTTTCCAACTTAACCTTAAATAGATTTCTTGTTTTTGTTTATTTATTAGATGAAAACCTATAACAATGACAATACAGATTTAAAACTATCAATTATATATTACTCTTTAAGTTATTATATACTGGATTAGATGTATCAATAAGGCCGTCCCATACTATTAAGCATTTTATTTGTAGGCCACATTTTTCAAAATAACTTAATAGCGCCTTAATTCTGACTATATGTGTTTGTGTTTCCTTTTTATATTCAATCCGTTTCAAATTCTTGCAGAATTATTTGTTCAGTTTAAAAATAAGCCTAAAAACTTTAAACATGTCTAAACAAAAAAAGATAAATTAGAAATTTAAACGTAAAACATTAGATAAATGATCTTAATTCACTTTCAACTAAGTAAAGCTAGTCACACTACACCCCCCCCCCCGCCATATAGAATAACGGGTAAAACGGAATTGGTATGTTCATTTCTCATTGATTTGTATGTAGTTTCTATATGTGTACATATTTTTGCTTTATTCTTGTTGCTTCAAACAGCTTCGAGCTAAAACTATCCAAAATTGGTATAAACGAAAGCAAACTCATAAATGAGTGGCCTATAAGTAAGTTTTAATAAATGAGTGGCCTAAAAGTAAAAAAGTTTAATAGTTAGGTGGCCTTCCAATATATAATGATCTTATTATTATACACAAACAAAAATATTTAAAGTAAAAGTTAGAAGAAAATGACTTAAAAAGTTAACAGTGTATAATAATTTTGAGATAGAGGGAGTAGTTTTTTTTCTTCACATTTTAATAAAAACAAAAATGAAAAATCGAGTCAATGACATTGATTGACTAATACAAGCGTTGTAATATATAGTCTTGCATCCTGGTATATTAGTTCAGGGGCTTATTGTGTCAATTGTTGTATTTCAGTTTTTAGCTTTGAGTATTACTTTGGGCCCAAGTTGTTAAAGAACGGAAAGAGAAGGGTTGATGTGTCATTGCTCGATTCCAAGCCTGCGTCATGCTCTATAAAGCTAGTGAAATCCCTTTTGAGATTTCTCGCATCTTCGCTCATTCGTCTCTTTAGAGAGAAACGTTGTGTCTCTACTCTCGTCTTCTCTCACTCATTGTTAACAATAATTTGATAGAGATTAGATGATCTTGATCTTGTGTTGTTGTGTTTCTGGTGATTGTAATAGAACTATTATCGATTTAGTTAACAGCTTTATACTGATTAGGCAGTGGTGAAGTTTATGGGTTTTTAATTAAACTGATTGAGAAATCAGTTTTTATGATTGTTTTGTGAATCAAATTGAGATTTGAGGTTTAATAATGTAAGTTTAAATTGTGTTTTTTGCTTCATGGTTCGAGAGCCAGGCGTTGCTTGAAATCATTTTCTAAGAAGATATAGGGTTTCGTAAAATTAGGGGTTTTTAAAATTAATCAGTAGATTGTTTAATCAAATCATTGGTATTGTTAGATCTGTGATTAATCTTACAGATCTATAAGAATTTGGTAAAAACCCTAATTTTGAGAAATTAGGGTTTCTATTTTTTATGGGTTCTTGTGATGTCTCTGACGTGAAACCCAAATCCCTATGCCATCACATGATGAAATTTTGCCTAGCCACCAGCCTATTTAGTTCTGGCACACCTTTGCCAACATCATGTGCTCGACACAATGACGGTTTAATTGTTTAGGATGGGTTTGGCTGGTTGTTTGGAAGTAGGTGGTTTGCGACTCCGATGCAACTTTTGTATTTGTGGTTTTGATTGTGGTGGTTTAGTGATTGTGATGAAATAGGAATCTGGTTATTTTGGTTTATGTCATGGTGGTTTCGTGGTTCTCCTTTTGTATTTTTTTTGGGTCTCTTTAGCCGAATTTTGGTATGTGAGTTTTAGCCTTAAACCGTTGTTGAGATGAAAAATGTTGGGTGTTGGCGAAAGGCTTTTCGTTTTGTTTTGTGTTTATATCTATTCGTTAGTAAAACTTTGGACTTAAGAGATTGTTTCATGTCGTGTATGAGTAATCAATATTGTTATGATGGGAGATGAAGTATATATAATTGCGGCTGTTGTAAAACGAGTTTTCAAGGGATTTGTAAACTTGCGTTTTTTATTTTTGTTAGTTTTATGAATCTTGTTATGCTTTTTGTATTGTTTTGACATGTTTGTGTAGTTGAATGGGTTATCTCTACTATAATTATAAGGACATTTAACATGCCTTAAATGGAAGTCATTAAAAAAACTTAAGAGACAAAAATTTCAAAACGTTTATTTAAAAGGAATAATTAACAAAAATCTATTAGTCAATATTGGATGTTTTGGTCATCCTCTACTGAAAATTAAAGTGTCTTTCTGACTTCATTTCGATAAAGGTCTATTTTGCACTGTCCCTTTAAGTGCATTCATGTGAATTTATTGTAACGGTTCATTTAAAATCTGATTTAAGAATAGTCAATATGTAGTTTATTCCTGAACTTCTAAACTTATATTATAATGCATTTAAGGACATTAAGCAAAATTGTAAGATTTAAAATTAAGACATTTTACTTGATTTATTAAAGAAAGGTTTTAAAAAGATGATGAATATAAAGCGAGTCATAGTAAACATTAACAACGTATTTTATTCTAAAAATTAAAAATCTAAAATTGTACCGATCCATTAAAAATAAAGTTGTTAAGTTGTTACGAATCCATGTCCTCGTTAAAAAAACATAAGAACTATCTCTCTCTTTCTATTCATCTGCTCCTTCAAACAAAAAGAATTTTTATGTATGTGTAAAAAAGCTGTTTAACAGGATAAGATCTTTAAGTTATAGTCCACATGATGATCATGTTCACCAATCACAATTAAGAGTAAGTTTAAACAATGAAAACATTTTCTGTTTAGAACAAACATGGCCCCCACTTATTCATTAACTCTCACAATAAGACTAACATGATGAATCATGTTTGACCATAACTTGAGAGGATCTTGATCCAAACATTAGTAACCGTTGTATATTATTAATACAAATCCAACGCAAAAATCAATAGTTAAAAAAACAAGTTCTTTTCCTCTTACCAACCTCCACGACCCTCTTGGTCATTAACTAGCAACAAAAATCGTCTGCTGAAATTCAATGCTTTAATAAAGCTGTTCAATAAAATATTGGGGACCTCACCAAAAAATTGAATGTTTTATAGTAACCATCACTTGTAAACAAAAAGGAGCCCTTTACGCTTGCTCATTAACCTCATTTATGGCCATAAAAAAATTTCCTACCACAATGCTTATTAAGGTAATTAGTAATAAATTATATATTCAACCACTTAACGCCGTAGTCCACTATATAAAGTCTAATACACAACTAAAATCTGTAAGGTAGCTTATATTATATCATATGAACAACTGTAGATAATAAAAAACTTGACCATCAACGATTTCTTTGTCTAAACAAAGTACATTTAATATTATCAATGATACAAAACAATTAATTGTGTACATCATCTTATATTTTTTTCCCTAGTTTAAAACAGAATTAATTTGAAATTTACAATAATTAATGATATTTTTAAAATGTCTTCATTCAAATAAATAAACGTTATATTATAACACATGAGATACTAACAATGATAATGCACGATAAAATCATGCTTTCTTTTTTGTCTTCTTTAAAACACCTCTAAATGAGATTTTCATGTCTCATTAAGCGGGTTCATAGAAACCCAATTTTTTATTGTTGTTGTTAGACTTGTTTCTGGCATCGCATTTTTATCGGGACATGCAATGACCACTATTGACGACCACAAACTTAGCAATTATAGACACCATCAGTATGACGCTTTTAAAATCTCAGTCTTCTCTCTATGTTTTAAATGTTACTGTACTATAATATTTCACGTCCTAAAACCCAACTAGCATTAGTTTGGACCACCTTTTCGTATCGTCCGTTGCATTATGATTGCACGTGTTATCGACATTTTTTTTATGAAAATAGTGTGCTGGTAAAGTGGTTTCCTAAAGCTTCTATATTGCGTAAAAAGTATCATCGTGAGAAACTATATAATTGTCTTACATAATGATTTTTGATTTATAAGGTGCCGCCGCCGTAAATGCTGGCGGTGTACACGTGCTAAAAAGCTTTTTTATATATTACTAGAATTCTATAAGAAAACAAACAAGCTAATTTCCTATAATACCCTTTAATTGAGACATTTTTTCTTTATATAATGTAATGTGTATCAAAAAAAACATGATAACAATTGCTGAAAAATCATAATCACTGCTGAAAAATATAATCACACGGGTACCCGCCGTCGCATTGCGCGGATACCCGGGTAGCAGTTAATAACATATGTTTGGTATGTTAATATAAAATTAAAAAAACACAATAACACCCTTATATTTGTGGTTAACCAAGACATGTTTATCCTTTGACTTTTGGAATTTTGTCATTAATTAATACTTTTGTGTCATTATATTTACATTTTTTAATCTATATATTATAAACCTTAATTTTGTTATCTTGTAATCTTTTTTAACTTTTTGCTAGTGTTTTAATAAAAATCTGCTGTTAAAAAAAAACAAGTGGGAACGGTTATACGTTTCTTTTAATTTTATATTAAAATAGTAACAAAATTTAGTTCTAGTTTCAATCCAAATTATATAAAATCAAATCATTCATTTTTTTATTATATTTTTCTTTCAATCCCTTACCAAATCGAAATCCTATTCTAAATGTTATATGACCCGTATGCAACTCAGTTATGAAAACCACATGTTTCATTTCCAATTAATTGTTTAGTCACTTTCATCTCCTTAAATAATGATGTCTTGAGATGAAAATGATTTGTCTGTAAGAAACTTTTATGAAATAGCTCAAGTGTTGTCATATGACTAAATTACTCTACACAACCAATGCTCAATCTATATGAACTTAACCTTTGTTATGATCGTATTGCATTTGTTTATAAAAAGTAAATATATAAAATTTTGCATGAGTTGTTAATGAGTGCGGTATCTTTACATCTAACAAGAACAATGTCAAGGGTTCAATTACTGAGTGAGTCATGTATAGCCCTCACATTATAAAAAGACAACCGATTATGAGCCGGCTCCGATTACCGGTTATTAACCATTTGCACATAAAAGGCAAATACATATAGATAAATAAATTACCAAGACACTACTAGGATTACATCGACACTGACATTTGAATACGGACCAAAACGACCCTAAACTCACCCTGCTGACTTTAAAACTTGCAACTACGAATGAACCAAACTAGGATTACTGGATGTTAAAATCTATGACACCAAACGTAGAAACTCACTAAATGTAGACATTTCGAGCAACGATTTGCAATCGTACATGTGTTCATCCAATACACCAATCTTCTTTGAGAGTTGATTCAAGCTTAGGAACTTGATTTTCAGGTAATGTTACGTGTACTGTCCTTCCATCAGAGCAACCTTTTGGTGCTGGAAGAACCAAAACGACACCTTCGTCGCCAATATTATCAATGAAGCAACTTACGCTAACAGGCTTTTGTCCTCTAATTTCCATGTCATAAAATGCGGCATCACTCAAATCCACAAAAGTCAAATTCGCCCCGTAAATAAGATGAATAGGATGCTCTTGAATCTTTTGTCCCATTGCCTTTTTGATCTTTCGTTTTTCATCGTCGTGCGTTTGTTCATAATTGTTAGGGTACCTAGTTCCAAATGATAGGTCAGGTTTTTCGCGGGTTTTGATCCAAATAAATGATTTGCGCTTTCTTTTGTGTGATTGATCCTTTAGTCGGTTTGTCAAGTCATTTATGCAGTATGAGTCACAATGTTTTGGTCGACCGTCTCTACATTTTGGCGTTGAGACTTTGCCCAAATTACAGAACACAAATACACATCGATAGACCGGAATTTGTTCATGCAACTTTCTCTTGACATATGCTTTGCTTGCAACTGGTCAACTCGGGAAGTCGGAAACACGAAAAAGAACTGTTTCATTTTGGAGCTGTTAGAAGTAGACAAATGGTCTCCAACCGGGTCCAAAACCTGACGTATCACCCCTGATAGGGATCTGCGAGTCTGTGGGTCTCTGGGCTTTAGTATCATGGGCTTGGGTTTGTTGTTGGGCCATAGTGAGTGTTTGGACCGGGTAATGGCCTGCAAAAACTTGGGACCAAAGGTTCATGAAGCCCACAGCCGAAAATGCATCTCCAAGCACATGAGACCAACTCATGCCAACCGATTTGCCACCACATTTAAAATCAGTTAACTGCACAGGCACACACAATTTTTAGCTTTTATTCAATGGGTATATAGTGACTTTATCATGCATAAAAGAAACAAAGTGAGAATTGAAAGATTGAAAAAAGTTATAAAAAAGAAAGTTAGTTGCTAAAATTGATTTGAACCATCAAATCTTTGGTTCATTTGGCCAAACATCTCCTGTCGCGACATACATAGTTTTAGTAGTATGAATTGCTCAAGATTGAGGACAAATCTGATGGGAACTCCATCCCTCGACTAAGAGATGGATAACCACCCCTCTCGATCATCAGAGTGTTGGATCAAGTGGGGTGGTTTTCATTAGACTTTCATCTTTTAGAATAATTCATACCAAAAGTTTCTCAACTAAATTGTGTCAAAATATGCAAATCATATGAACAACATTATGCAATAATACAAAGTTGACAGTATATGTGTGTTGCAAATGATAATTCAAACAACAATTCGGTGTTCAAGGAAAATAAAGTATCTCTAGTATATAAAAAGGAATGACAACTTATTATACATTTCCCAAAGACCCTTTCTCTAATTATGAGAAGAGCAAGTTGCATAAATTGGTAGGTTCAGTTGGGCAGGACGACGCTAGTCTCTATATTTGTTCGAAATGCAGGCGTCGTTTTGCATGATAAAACTATTGGTGCAAAGATATTGGGTTCTTGTGCACCAAAGTGAAATTGATTATGAAATGCGGAGTGGACTCGTTGCCAAGTAAGAAGACTAAGTCTCGCTATAAGGCATACTTAAGGTGAGGACGGCGACACTCTTGAATCTCCGCGGAAAAGACATTGGATTCTGATTGTAATTTTGAAACATATACAGCTGTAAGGACAATTTTGTGCAATTTACTTTAAATTAGCATTTTGTAGTAAATCTATAAATCCCTTCCACAGATGCTAAAAATTGATAGTTTGCGTCACGTAAAGCATAAGTATTTAGGTTGGATGGTATGGTGGTGAGAAACCCACTTGACACGTCAGCGCCACATCAGCTTTCTCTCTCCAAATAAAACTCACTTTACAACTCACCTTTCAACCGTAATAAGAACTCATATTACCACTAAACTCACCTTTCATTAAAATATTCACTTTATATAAAATATTCCCCACTAAATACCCACAAACACTCACAAACAATTAAAATATACTTAATAAAAAGGAGATGGTCTCACAAAAGTGAAACTCACACTAGGTGAGTAAGTCACCACTCACTCTTCAAAACTCTTCCAAACTCGCCGAGCTAGTGGGGACTCACCTAGGTGAGTTTTTTACCGGGATGACACTCACGTGTGACTTTGATAAGTCACCTAGGTGAGTTTTGCCAAACCCACCACCATATCGTCTAGCCTTATGTCTTTGCCACTTTTACGCTTTTTAACTTAGGAACGACTCACAAAAAGAAAGTCAGTCGAGTGAGCTGTGTGCAAAAATATATGTAGAGTCAAGGATCGTAACAAGTCAAACTGAGGACAAACTCGATTATCAAGATTATTATGTAAATGACTTTCAGAGTAAGCTCAAGCTCTAGTAACACTTGCAAATGAAATAGATTAGAAACAAATAACACATTAGAAAAAATGATCACATATGTCAACATTTTGCAAAGGGATATGTAATTAATACCTCTAAGATGATTGTATACTCTCTAGTTTTTTTATTTTCTTTATGTTTTTTAATTTTATTTTTAATTTTTATAAATTTGTTTTTGGTATAAAACTGTGAAACGAAAAGTGCGAATCACCCCACTATCATTGCATTTGATGTAAGGTCGACCTGAATCCGACCTCCTAAACCGACCACATGGGATGTAGGCATAGTTTAACCAATTGAACTTAGTTTCGTTAAATGTTCATAATGTTCAACCCCTCAAATGCCGGTGTCGTGAAGTAGTACACGAACCGGAGGTAGTGAAGCTTCATGGCGAGGTCCATTGCGGTTACCTCTTGACATGCGTTGTGTCCGGATATGAACCCGGGCGCAACTGTGGAAATTTTGATGTCGTAAATGGAGCTGTGCTCCTTGGATGATACCATTTTTTTCTTAGTTGATAAGTTTAGAAACATGCATGTGTATGGAGTGTTTATATAGTACCAAAGAGGATCCAAGGGTCAAATATGTTAACAATGCAAAATAAGTGTTCAGTTTAATTTTTTAAATATTTCTTGTTCAACTTTGATTTTAATATTTTTATTTGTATTATATAATACTTGATGAAAATTATATCAATAAGAATACATTTAAAACTCAATTCATTCATATATATTGCATCAAATATTTATATAACACAAATAAAATTGTTTAAGATCAAAGTTGAACACGAAAGACTCAAAAAAGTTAATCTGGACATTTATTTTAGGACGAAGATAGTAATTGTTATTATCAGAAGTACACAATCTAGTGATGAGGTATTTGACTTTCTCACAAGAGGTTAATAGTTCAAAACTCGTTAAGTGTGTACGTTCGAACGTAGTTATGCAAAAGTCGAAAATGGTCATCCGATTAATCCGGTGAAGCGGCGTATATTTTTGTAAAAAAAGCTTGCACTCCCGTATATAACCTGAATAAAAAAACAAATGTTTTGAAAACAGAGTCTTTAAACGACCCGCTCGAGTCATTTCAACCACCGGGTCAACCCGGTCTTCTAAAATATTTTTTTTATATATCTGCAATGATTAAAAATATATATGTATGTATAAATAATGAATATTCTATATATTGAGCCTAAAATAATCTATTAACGAATATAACATATAAAAAACAAAATTACGTCGCAAATATTTATAATTATCTTGTTTTATTTGTAAAAAAGATGGAAAAAACAAATCCCGACTGAGTCTCAAGAACCTGACTAACCTGGGGCACTTCATACTCGACGAGTGTAACCGGATTTCAAAAATATAAAACCTAGTTTAATTTAAGTTGTTTTTTTTGACAAGAAACAATTCAATCGACCGGGCCAAGCTGGTTTTCGAAACATTGAGGAAAACCTCATTATTTAATGTTAGGCGTTGGGAGGAAAACAAGTACTCCGTAAACATTTAATATTTGTGGGACATGTCCTTTGCTATCTCTTTCTTTCTATTTATAAAAATA
>BQNB010181607.1:0-12576 GCA_026074375.1 Tanacetum coccineum
TCTTCTCTTTTCTCCATCCTTATGGCCGGTCGACTTTAGGTATGGGGAGGGGAGGGATTTATGAATTATATATATAGGCTTCCTAGGTAGAATTGTAGTTTAAGTCCAATTAGTTTTAGATTAGGATTAGGACTTTAATTCTTTTATTTTTCGTTTTTATTTTCCAAAATCCGGATTTTACTATTCATGCCAAAAAAATATTTTTTTTTCTTTCATTTTATTAATTAATTAATTATCTTTATACCTTAAGTTTTATAAAAACCTAAGCTAATTTGTTAAACCATTTTGCTTAAAAACTACTTTCTAAAAATAACTTCTAAAGTCAAAATTTATCTTAAATTACTAACATAAAAATACGTATACGTATAAATACTTACACATTTAAGACAAAAAAACTAAATTCACGATAATTATTTCCTTGTCACTTAAAAGTAAACGAAAGGAAATCATAATTTTTCATCATTATTCCAATCTTATTGAGATGATCACACTTAATAAATGGATTACCAATACCTCATAACCACATAATAGCACACATAACACATAAAATCACATAAACTGTACTTTGCAACAGACATATAAGTCAACACTATAGGTTTGACTAACCTGCTCAAGTCACGGTTGTTACAAAAACTAACCCTTGTAGTCAACATCAAATGAATATAAAACAAAGTGGATAAATTTCCACCTCTATGGTTGCTCACACAACACATCAAACAAGCACGTCGCGATGCTAGTCGTTGCTTCACATAACCAACACCAAGTGTATATATGAACTGATCCAAATCTCTAAATAGAGATACGTTTGAATCATTTATAAAAGAGAATATATGTTACCAAACAAAGGTATTAACAAAGATATAATATCTTTGTTATATACTGGCCTTGAAATTTGAATAGGACGAAACCTCAAAAGGTTATATTGAATTTGATTGGTGGAACAAGTATAGAGAACGAATTTCATTTTACCTTTGGGATATCTTGGGTCGTATGAATTCTTTGTGTGGGACAACTTAATAAGGAGAAGGTATGGTGTGTTTATATATCACCTCAAATCTTGTTGTAGATAACTTTAAAACCTTGAAGATAATCTTCAAGTCTTTTAGCTTATCACAACTCTTGTACCTTATCATAAATACTCATCATTATCATTATAATTTGCACACAAATCCCTTTCTAGAATCCTCCCAAATCTGTCACTTTTGAGAGGAGGATAAGGGTTTTCATTTTGACCATTTAAGCCATTCTCTTTTTTATTTATTTAACGGATATATAAAGTTAGTTAAGCGTCTAACGAAAACTAACGACCGTTTAAATATATTTTGTGAAACATATTATATATTTAATAAATATAAACGAGTTACATATATTAAATATATAATAAACGTACTCTTCGTGTTAACGTGTGTGCCCCCAATAGGCTCACACATTTCTAGTCATATAGGTGCTAATCTAACTAACATATTCCAACAGCTCCTACTTGGGAGTTGGAGTAACAGACTGCCCATATACTAACGACGGAAACGTCTAGCAACACTCACATTCATTGTTAAAACTAGAAATATCTGAGATCAAGTTTCAAAAACATTCTCAGTAGCATAGTTATGTATCCCTTGCTATAATCATTCCTTTGTTCAAATACCGTTAAACCATGGATATAGATCCTAACTCATTCCATATAGTTTAACCATTTAGATTCTCGTTATAGAACTTAATACAGATATACCAAATGTAATCAAGAATCATCTTGCATTACCCTTTGGGTGCGGCCACACAATTATCTGATTAATTCTGGAGAGGCGCCAATGGTATCATACTGCACATCAAGTGGAGGAACAAATTCTTTGTTGAATACAAGTGTTGTGAATGCTGCTTCACATCACTTCCAATAATAGCCTTTATAACTACCATTTTCAGGTTAGCGTTTGACTTAGAATTAAAAAGTGATATCCACACATACCAGAACTTGTTTGTATTCTCAAGTCTAAGGATGACTTAACTAACCATTTTTCGATATTTTACTCATGACTAAGGATCCAAAAGTAAATATTCGAAGGTTGGGGTGTCCAATATGCATCCCTTGTGAATAACATATGAGTTTGGCGGGAACCATCCATATATTCAAAGAATATAACCAACACTCACATTTGTCTTTTGTAACAATATTCCCATACTGTTAACCGACAATGGACATATTTAGAATGATAAATCATTCATGGATTAAACATGCAAATATAGGATAACAATTATTATATGAATGAATAACAAATACCAAGTATCTTTATTCATCAGAAAATAAAAATTGTCTTACAATCCTAATTATCCAAATACTAAAACAGATATGCATGAAACTAATTAGCAAGTTGAAGTCTAATGTTTCCAACATTCTCAACTATTTCTTTACAAGATAGCTAAATAGTTATCTGAGTAAACTTTTCGAATACTTGTTTCAAATTCACAAATTTGTGAAGAATTTTGAACGCTATGATGAGTGTCGTATATATATTTGCATACTATTGCAAGAATCATAGTATGAAAATGTGATAGTACCTTTTGTGAGGTATTTGTAGTCACCCACATACTTATATCAGATAGTCATCTTTACAGTTTCTTAAAATATAAAGTATTCTCATTCTTTAATGTGTATTGCAACTATGCTCTAAGATGAGCATATCTAGTTAGCAAATTTATCATAAATGATAAAATCCTACTATAACTAGAATTAATTATTCTCTAGCATCATGTGTACACAAACAACATTATGCCTTATATAATTCGTAAACATTTATTTTAACAATCATCTAAATCCAAGGTTATAAATAGCGTGAAGCGTGGCGTAGCGGCATAGTCAAGCCTCAAGCTTTAGCGTGAGGCGTAGCGACATGACGTTTTTAAGACGTGACTTAAGGCGGAAAAAAATATTTATAGATTTATAGATTATATCATAGTTTAGAATAATATGAGTAGTAAATATTATTAAATTCAAGCATCAATCCAAAATATTAGTAAATCCAAGCATAAATCTCAAATTTTAGAAAATCCCTTAAATACTTCAAAAAAACTCGCCACGCTATGCGCTATAGCGCGCTTTATCATGCTATATGATGTTATATTGCACGCCACGCATAAAGACGACGCCTTGGCCTGTTTCGTAACGTGAAGGCCACGCTTCGCGCTATGGCGACGTTATGGCGCCGCTATAGCGCGCTATTTAGAACCTTGTCTAAATCACTCTCAATTAGATACTGTTGTTATCAGTCATCTAAACACTCTCAATTAGATATTGTTGTTGTTAGCTCATCTTGCTCTTGTGCAAAAGTAACAACCAGTCTCATACACAATATAAGATATACATGATGAATCCTTCATTAAAAGCCACAAGGTTTCCATCCATATATTAAATGATCTCAAGTGAAATATATCATTTAAGACTTGCTTCAATGATGTATTGCATTGTGTTGGACTTAATTTCTGCATACGTTTATTTCATTAAACATTCATTCCAAGGTTGTTTGTTTAATTTCCTAAAATTCGAAAGTGAAGTTTCATGCCAACCTCAATGATTAAAATCTATCTTATATGGAATGATACCTTCAATATGTTACACAACATATGAATTTGAGGAAAAACATAGTGCTCCCACTTGATGTCAGGTGTACTCAGGAGTTATCTTAATTTAATCAAAAATCATATTATGATTAAACTTAAGATCTCAGCTCCTAGATGCATAATCTAATCCACACTTAGATTCTTTTATCTTGTATACTTTATAAAGATTATTTTAAACTCATAACCTTTTGATTACACGCCGTCCTCACAAAAGTAATCATAAAGGAAAGAATTATAAAACTTAATTGTCATATTACAAATATAGACTCGTAACCCTTTTGATTACACATCGTCCTTGCAAGGTAATCATTAAGGAAAGAGTTATGATCCGTAATTTGCCATATGACAGATTCAAGGAAACTTGTATGACAATTAGTTATCTTTATATGAATAATGCGTAGAGAAAAGAAAGATTTAATCACAGTCAATTGCTTGAGTAAGATTAAAAACTCTTGTCATCCGTCAGGCATTAATGTGTATACAATTTTGTCCTTATGAGTCTTTCTTCAAAAGAAACTCATTATAATCTTTTAGATTAACTGTTTGGTAAAAGATCAATCAAGCTCACAACATTGATTTGTCTTTTAAGGACTGCATCTTTTCATTCATAGTTCTAAGACATTAATCAGATCCAAGATGTGATAATTCATCTTATTAGTTAGTAGGTTTATCATGACCCTCTAACTTGTATTCCTCGGCATTGATATTAAAATATCACTCCATTGATGAGGCATCCTTATGGATTTATGAATGAGATTTACATTATACTTTGGTTCGACATTTTCATGCTTAACCTTAGTATGACATCAGCAAGTGAATTCAGAAGGTTATGTATTTTGTTCTTGAATATCTTTAAGATTTTTAGATGCTCCCACTTACTTTTGTAAGAAGAGATGCTTCTCTAAACACTAAGCATTTAAGCAACAATAAATTGTTCTTAATTAGGACAACAAAATACATTTTACAGTTCTCATCTCTAGCTTGTTAATAATATGCTTCATAAGATATTAACAAATTTTATAACTTTAATCAAGACTTAATAGGACTCATACCTAATCTATAAATAGATAATTTCTTGAATACCTTCTAGGTTGGAACTATATTGAGTGTATCCATGACACACGCAAATTTTTAACCTTGATCAATTTTGGAAGTAGAGCCATTTAAGTTATCAGAAATCAAACCATATGAATATAGTTTGTTTCAACACATTAGACATAACATAATAATGTGGTATTCTATGAGCATTAGAATTGTGAGACTCCATCAGAATTTCTTAGATAACTTAATTCTCTTTAGATCAAATACTTGTCAATTGGGTCGAGTCAAATTGAATACAAAGTATTTTAAAACCAAGTGCATGCTATAACGTATATATCTTTGAATAGTACAATAATTGCAACTTTTCAATGCGTTTCTTACTATGTCCAAGACGACAGTGCCATAAGTAGGAAGAGTCCAAATTAATTTGGCTCTTTTATTGCTAACATTATACATAGAACTATCGTTTGTATTAGAACAAGACATATCAATTTCAAAAATACCATCCCTTGGGACAGCAACAAAATAAAATAGATTATTCTTAGAAACTGAAAGGACATTGTTTTCATCAAAGCGATTAATAAAACTGTCATCCTGTTACAAATCGCGAATCGGAAATAACCACACTCTAGTAATAGAAGGGTGCTATGACAATTGTTCAAGAAAATAACTAATCCAGTAGGGAGCTCTAAATGATATGATCCAATAGCTTCAACGGCTGCACGGTTTCCATTTCCCACGTACAAACTTAAAGCTCCTGGTTTTAGTTTCTTACTTCCCCGCAGACCCTGAGTAGTAATACAAATATGAATACCACATCCAGTATCATAAATCCAAGATTTATTAGGGAAAGAATAGAGTTCTATGGTGAAAATACCAGAATTGATAGGCTCACCCCATGAGGATAGCTTCTTTCTTTTTCATTAACTCAGTGAGGAAACGAGAAGTTACCTCCTTTAGAGTGCCCAACTTTACCACATTGGTGGCAAATAGCGTCCTTTGCAGGATTCTCTTTCTTAGGTGGTGGAGGAATCTTAGGTTTAGGAGCAAATGGTGCATTGTTAGGTGCATAACCTATCTTGCCTTTGCCTTTACCATGACCCCCCTTAGCAGCTTTATGAGGTTTATTTTTCTTGTTTTTCTGAACCCTGCTCGTATTGCACGAAGTGCAGGATTAGCATCTTTCTTTGGCAGCGTGTCCTCATGTAGCTTAAGCATGGCATGTAGTTCATTCACGGTCTTTCCCATGCCATGCATATTGTAATTCTACACGAAGCTGTCAAGATCCTTGTTAAGAGAGACTAAGATAAGACTCACTGCAAGGTTTTTCCCAACTGGTTGACAGAGTCGCTCCAAGTTGTCAATGTAGCCTTTCATCTTTAGAACGTGAGTGCTAACGGATTGACCTTCCTCCTGCTTGCAAGTGTGAAATTCTCTCACAGTCTGCAGAAGTTCCTGTTCAGCTTGTTTAGAAAACATACTTTGGAGTTCCTGGAGCATGTCATAAGCACCAAGATGAGTTAGATTTCGTTGGATCTCTAGGTCTATGTTCCATAACATGAGCACATCAACTTCCTTTTGTCCCTTGACTCAAGCAGTGTGAGCTGCAAGAGCCTCAGGAGGAACTTGCTGTCCAGGTAGTGCAACTGGTGCAGCAGGAATAGGATGCTCAAGGTAATTTTTCTTGTCTTCAGTTGACAGTTACCAACGTAATGTCTGTACCATCAATGAAGTTGGGTCCAGTGTAGTTTTTGTTTCTCAAAGAAACTTCCTGGAATACCAAAATTGTTTCGATGATTGACGTCATCTACAATAAAAAGTTCAAACAATTAGTATTTTTGATAATTAAATTCTTAATAGAATTAACTACCCTATTAATTTACTAATTAAGACTAAGATCCATCTTGACATTCCATTATTACAGGGTTTGAATAGGGCGTAAAACAAGTGGGGCAAAAGTAAGCGTTTAAGAGCGTTAATTGCATATTTTTATATGCATTCTTAGTTTAATCGTAATTGTCAAAACTTTAGTAATCAGTAATAATGTTTTAAGAGCATGTTTAGTATAATCTTATGCCTCGGTCTAAGGTCTGACCCAAGCCTACTAGTATTAAGTCGAAAAGCAAATGAACTTTTAACATGTTAGAGGTTTTGTCCAAAACTCGAAATTCACCAATGGGTTGTAGGGCCTAAGGGTACTGAACAAAGCGGTCATACTATTGCACGTGGTTAGGTTGGCTGGGCATAGACTTAAAATTTTATGGTGCTATTCACATAAATGAGTTAATCTTGTACAAATGAAGGGGAAGAAAAAATAAAAAAAAAAAAAGATGTAAACTAGTAGTGTTAACACTAATTATAAAACTTTTAGTAATGACACTGTAGTGACATTCCATGGTTCACGGTAACTCCAATCGAATTCACAAAGAAGCGGAGAATCAGGTCAGCGCGAAGCATATTAAAAACCTGAGTTCTTTAGGGAATTACGTAAAAATGACCCACCTTAAACTTCTTTTATAGTTAGTTCTAGTGGATGAGCCGTACTTCACATGATTCCATAGCGTCCAGTTTTTAATTCAAGAAAGGCTAGTTTCATTAGTTTAACGTCTTATTAATTTTTCACAAAAACAGTTTTCCACAAAAACATATGGCTTGGTCATATGGCGATGCATTAGGCGTGGTTGTATAACTTTAATAGACTACATTAACATCATCTTTTAGGCATATGGCATATTTAATTTACGTGTGTAAACAAGTAGACATTAAATAATCAAGTATACATAGATTCATAATACAAAAGATGATATTAAGCATACAAGTAAATATGTAAAATTTGAGTTCTCTTGTGAGTCTTCTCCAAATGGAGATCCTATGACCTCTCACTAGGTTTTATGTTTTAACGTGCAGTAGCAAACTATCAATCCCAAGAATTTTCATCATAGCAAACCTATTTTACTATTATCACAATTGTTACGGGAAATTTTTGCGCTTTATTTACAATACTTATATATCTCAGTTTGTATGTCATAATAAAATTAGGGCAAGCTCACACAACCTATCTATGTCATTCCTATCTTCATATATGTCAGCAAACATCATTACTTATCAAGTCATATCATTAATTTCCCTTTGACAAGGTACATTATTCCTATAATTTGTACTTTCGCAACGTTATATCTAAACGGGTTTAACCATTATCATGGATGGGTTTAACTCCTTGAAGTGAATTGCACAAGCTACTAATCGCATATGTACAAGTAATATTGATATCTCATTTAAAAGATTAATCACATACTCTTCAAGAACAAAGTACAACAATCTCTTAAAAGCTTAAATGTACAAGTCAATAAGCATGATCTCTAAAATAGCCGTTTTACCTCCATTTTCATTCTCATCTCTTCACTACCACTTAAGTAAAGCTAATATAATCATTTTTACAATATATGAACCCTAATATAATTCCCTTACATAAGCTTTCATACATCTTTTTGCACTCAAAACCCTAATTCAAAACCCTAAACCCTAAAACCGAGCTAGTTTTTTAAACCATGACCCATTTCTTGGTTTTTATCCATCATAACCCCAAACCAACACTTAAATAAGTTGAAATAACTTATTTTACAATCATATCAATCCTATTCAATCATTATTCATCATATTCACTTCATTTACTTCACGGTACCTAAATATCATATTCTAGAAAAACTTAATTGACACCCAAAATGATCATTTGACCCGTTTACTCGTTTTAAACATTCTAAATCCCAAATAAATCAACCAAGGAGGCCATTTTAAACTCATAAAAATATGTTTACAAATCATTATCTTTCATTAACTTGGCAATGTGCAAGAAATCAAAGCCTAGAAAACCTTAACGAATCCAGAAACCCTAATTATGCCCTAATTGTAACTTTGACCCGTTTTCTCAATTTCAACCCATTATAATACTTAAACAACTGACCAAACCTTCATTGATTAATACTTTATATAAGCCCTTTAGGATTTGTTTCCATCATTCCTAATCAAGGAGTTATGCAAATATAGCCAAGGATAGTCAAGGAAAACCCTAAACGAGCCCTAGTTGAAACCCGTACTCCCATTTCTCTTTTCTTTTGTTAAAAATATCTTTTCCGTTTTTTTTTTTTTTTAAACCAAAACGAATTGTAAATCTTTGCTTAATTACTTTAATCCCAGGACTTTAATAACCTATTTCATCTATTTAATCATTATAAACCACTATGTACCTTGGAAAGACTTTGGAAAACTATGTCGAGACCAAACAGACCCGCACACCCTATTTTTAGCTTCTTTACCATTTTAGCCCTATGCATGTGCAAGGAAACTTGAATAACCCTTTAGGACACCTTGTAGCAGCTTAAACCCACCTGCTTGAACCTTCTCTTGGTCGAAAAATTAAGGCCATGGCCTAGTTTTTTGCTCAATCAGCAGACAACACCCAAAACACCCCTCAAAACATTCCACTTGCTATCCTACCACCTTATGGACCTCTAATACTCATCCAGGTAGCTTAACACATCACCCCTAGCTGTTAAACAGTCCTTATCAGATTCTATAAAGCTTCCTTAGTCATCTATGCTTCAATTGGGTATAAATAGGAGCCTTATGAATATGGTCATTTCAACTAGACCACATCTTTCTCTCGTCAAACCCAATTGGCAGAAAGAAATAATTTGCTCCTTATGCTACTTGGATCATTATAGAATTGTAAGTTTCAAGAAGCGAAGCCCTGAAGTATTGAAGCCTCGGAGTAAAGATACAAGGCGTACGAGTGGAAATACTACCCGAAACGACCCATTTCCACCATTTTTGATCATTGAAGCTCAAACCTAGGTTTTGAATGTTCTAATTCTGCTACTACACCCTTATAATGTTCATATGATCCAAAATATACTCTTGTTAAAGTTTCATAACTCAGTTCATGCTCATTTTCTGTTTTGATCCAAAACCGTACATCCGAAACCCTAATTTCGCATTTTTCTTAAAACTAAATGTTATAATGGTTAAATATTGTTATAATCTATCCTAGGATTCTTAAATAATGTTAAAATAACCACTTTATTGATTAATGAAGGAATTTGAACTTAAAACCTGCGCGTTTACGTTTTGAAACCCTAATTTGACCCGTTTTGCTTCTTAGCTTAACGAATCGTTATTTTACACTTGTGTTGCGTTAAATCTTCATATTTTAGTTTATTATAACTTATAAATATCTAATGAAATGTTAAAATAAGCTTGCATGGCAATTTAGACATGTTTTGTAATTATAATCCATGCAAGGGATATATATCGTAACTTTCTAAAACTTATAACTAAAGGGGCTGAATATGTCATTTTATCAAAGTTATAACTATAGGGGTCTATTATGTCACTTTTCAAAGTACAAGGTTTACTTGGTATATCTTTCAAAGTTGAAGGACCAAAGTTGTAAAAATGCAAACTCCAAGGACATATTTGCAATTTTCCAAACCCTAGGGTCTAAAATGTAACATTTTGAAAAAGTATAAAAACAAATTCAATACGATTAACTGACATAACTTTAATTAACGCTTGACGTGTTAACATTTCAGATATTAATAAAACCGCTTTTTAAAACCAATAATCTAGAAGCTATATTGTACCAACAATACTAGGGAGCTTGCATATTAAAGAGGTTCATCTTGGTATACGTTTGGACTGAGTTGTTGGGTGTACGATTTATAGGTGCCTAGCTCCTCAAACGTTTTACTGAATGACTTCTGAATTATGTTGGCCGAACAGTGCTGATACAATAATTCCAAATCCTCCAATCAATTCATAACTCCTTAAAACCAAAGTTCTAAGTAATCTCCTAAGACTTGGAAATATTCTACTCTGATGTGTGACGTGGTTGTTTAACTATCATTTTTTCTATATCAACCTTCCCTGTTTAGATTGTGATAGGTCGCCCTGCTTTCCATTTCAGATCAATTATTACAATTACCTATCAGGTGAAGTATCCTACAAGTCGTTAAATTTGACTTCAAGTCGTTAAATTAACTTTGGATATTAATGTGTTAATATTACAAATCCTACAAGTCGTTAAATTTGACTTCAAGTCGTTAAATTGACTTTGGATATTAATGTGTTAGTTTCATAAATCCTACAAGTCGTTAAATTTGACTTCAAGTCGTTAAATTGACATTGGATATTAATGTTAGTGCAATAAAACCTACAAGTCGTTAAATTTGACTTCAAGTCGTTAAATTGACTTTGGATGTTAATATGTTGATATTATAAGCTCTTTAAGTCATTAAATTGGCTTTTGATGATAATGTGTTAGTGCAATGTGCTTAGACAAGGAACAAGACCAATCAGACCAAACAAGACGATAATGCAATATAACACATTTACTATAATAATTGTATTCGTTGTATTTATTACAAATAACAGGTATATAATAACGTGACCCAAGATCATAACAATACCATTTTCATAAATTGTGTTTGTACAATTATTACACTATGATTTATATTCAAACTATTTATATCAAACCTATGAATTTCACTCAACCTTTGTGTTGACTTTTTAGCATGTTTATCTCAGGTTATTGAGCAATATACGGCACGGAGTGGCATGGACTCGAAGATGGCTAAAACTTGTTATCATTCACATTGTATGTAACTAGATTTTGGGACCTGCCTTTGTAAAACTCTGATTTGAAATGAATGATAACGTATCTTTTGAACAAACGTCTCTTTTGGGTTGTTTTCTATGATTATGATTGTTGTTTCCATGAAGTAATACCCCAGATTAGCTTCCGCTGCTATATTGTAAAAATGGGGGTGTTACAGATTGGTATCAGCGCCATGGTTATAGAGAACAAGGTCAAAACCTTAACTATAACCACATTTCTTTTTCAGCCATCAAAATCCTCCGTGCCACTACATTCCGGAACAAGTATGTAAATATACATATCTATTATACTATATTTTATCATAAATAACTTATGTTATTTACAACTAGGTTGTTAACAGAACGATGTCTTCTCCCAACCGCTCTACTTCCGATATTGAAGAGGCTTTTTCCTCTATGAATATTCTTAACTATACTTCGGTCTCATTGGATTATTTCTCAGCTTCATCGGAAAGCAGTTCTTTTAATTCTTCGGAAAACTCTAAAGATAATATAATCCCACCAGTATTCTCATCTTTCTACAACAATCCTTGTTTGAAGGATGTACAAGCATTTTATGCTAAGGAATTACCTATTTCATCACCAGATCTTATTACTCCACCAGCTATTTTGACTCCATCTCCGGTATTACCACCATCATTACTATTTAATCCTCGATATTTCTTTATTCCTGAAGAACTATTACCACCTAAGAAGTGAATTCGTTCCACATCTTCTTCCTCAACTACGTTATCAAATTTGTCTCGGAATCAAACCTGTGATTTGATATCACCATCTTCCTCAGTTTATACTCCTACCCCACCTCAGGTATTTAAAATAGGAAAATGTTCAGATAAGATGTATCTGAAACATCATGAGAAACAAGTCGAAGATATCTTGAATTACTTAGATGAACTCTCTTTTCATTACATTGAGAAAATGAAAGAAGGACGTATTAATAGAATGATCATACGAAGAGATGGTAACAAACTAAAGACCGAACTTAAGAGAATCCGTACTCAGATTATCAAACTTCGAAAGAAGCGGTTAGGGCAAAAGAATAAGATTGCCTTTGCTCACTACAGAATTTCCGATCTTGAACAAATCATTGAGAAAATCCAAGCTCGTCACCAAACGGATCAGGAAGATCTTTAGGATGTCATCTACCAACAAACTCTTAGACTAGTTATAGCTTTATCTTAGCCACGGGATGTGTAGTATAAATAAATAAAAAATGCTTGTCAAATCTGACTATGTACAGTAAAAAGGCAAGTT
>BQNB010181608.1:0-12576 GCA_026074375.1 Tanacetum coccineum
GTGCCTGCACTCACCAAAGAACACAGAAGGATAAAGATCAATACGCCGCATCCAGAGAGACTCAATACGTCGTATTCAAGATATAGTATTTAAATATTCTGGAAGATATCAAGCGTGGACCCTACTCCAAGAAATCCCTAATACGCCGTATCCAACCAACTTTTAGACCTTATAAATAGAAAACTAAAAAACGAGTTTTCAGTGTGCTAAATCATATTCTTGATACCTAAACCATAAAAGTTGATCTTTAGAGGAGAAAAAGAGCAGAAGAGGTCGAGCAACGTTATCAATTCCATAGGAGACAACGTGTAATTCCATATACTTTAGTAATCGTTCAGTTTTTGGTATCATTCGTTAACTCGGTTAGTTTACCTTGGCTAAATAATTGCTCTTGTATTTATTATGACGTTTAAGGGCTAATACCTTTGGGTATTAGCCATTATTATGAAGATCTGAATGTTTGGTATTTGTTTTTCTCGATTTCTTGATTTATCGTTATATGCTTATTTATGTTAATCAATTTATACTTGTTTACGCGCTTTTGTATGTGACATATCATTCAACTGGATCTACTGAAGCGGACCATGTAGATCTAGAGTCCGGGATAACTCTCCATATAGTGATTTATACATCTAGAATTATAGTTACACAAATATTGTCCTTCTAAGTCTGTGTCTAGGTCTTAAGATGATGTGACGCCTAAGTCTTAAGAATGATATGCCACCTCGAGAGAAGAAATCATTGCACTTAATAAACAAACCAACTTTCTAATCGGATCAATAATGGTTAATATAGTTTTCTTATATAAGGTTTGACTGCTCTTTTATCTTTTGTTAATTAGCTTGCGTGGGTAAAATTTCCTTGAATTGATTGTAGTCACCAAGCAAACCGTGCCAGTCTCTTAGGCTGAAAACCTCCCTTTTCCAGTTAGAATTAGGATTTAGACTAACATAGGTTTAGAATAGAGTAGAATTAACATAGAATAGATAACCAAGATATTAATTAAATTGATATATTTAACCTCACTTCAAGTGTTCGAGACCCTACTTACCACGAAACTACTACCGATCGGGTACACTGCCCGTTAAAGTGTTGTTTTTGGTCTAGTCTGCAAAATATAAATTTAAAACTTCAATCAATAAAATATACACCACACAACGACACATCAAGTTTTTGGTGCCATTGCCGGGGAGTGAAAATTAATCTTGATTTTTATTTGATATTTTGGTTTTTAACATTAGATTAAGCCCTTAGGAGCAGTGTAGTTTAGAATAATTTATATTCTTGTTTATTGTGGTTGTTTGTATTAGTTATTTAACTATTTTCCTAGTAAGATTGTTTCAGGATGGATGATCCCAACATAATTATGGAAGAATATATCAAGCTTGAAGAAGAAAAAGCTCGTAGGCGTGGTCAGGTGTTTAACTGGCAAACTGCTACATATGGGAAGATAAGGATTGATGATGATCTTCACAACCTTAGCTCGGTGGAAGCTGAATTCCCAGCTATAGTCATTAACGATGCCTTTGCACCACAAGATGCACTTCAGTACAAATCTTAAGTAAGTACTCCTTTCAACGATGAAATCGACTTTAGAACATCATTTGACGAATCCGACGATGAGGATTACACGATAATTTGTGACAAAAACTCGTTTTCTCATAAAATGATTTCTATCAACAATTTTAAAACGGATTCAGAAAATGATAATGAAAATGTCATGCCTTCAATTCCATCACCCAAGCCTACAGTCAGTTATTTCGATGATTTAGACTTCTTTAAAGATTTCGAGAATGAATTTCCAGCCATTGTTTACAATGATGCTTAAACGTTTAAATCAGATTTATTAACTGAACCGATTTTAAACCCTCAACATATCAATGAATTTAATTTGAAAGATGAAACATCATTGTCTGAATGTGATAAAGAGGAACAAAACGTTTTAAACTTTAATGGTCTATTTCCTTTTAACGTAATTTATCCCGATGAATTAAAAACGGATACGGACAATGATAATGATAAAGTCAATATTAAACACACTTCGGGGGATTTATCTGTCAAACCATTACCTGACGTAATAAATATCAATGTTGGTGCCTATGCACATGGGTCAAATAAGCTTTTGGAAACAAGTCGTGATACATCTAATAAATTTTTCAAAACATGAATTTTTATCAAGGAATTAAATCTTAATATCATGACTTGTAATTATATTAACAAAGGGATGTCATTCATTTTCCTAATTAAGAATTTATGTGTGCCATTTGGCATCCTGTTCGACCCCAAATTGTTTTATAAGGATGGGATTAAATTGGGGCAAGTCTAACTTAAAGACTTTTCTGTAAACAAAAGTGCTTGCCGGGAGACAACCCGAAATGTATTTTCAATTTTTATCAAGTCTGTCTTCCCAAACTATCTATACGGCGCAACCAAACCCCATGGATAAGGCGTATTGACTTCCTGCACAGTTTTAGGTATTTATTTCGAGTCTAATCAAACGAATACACGGAGATAGAATTGCATTTGTTTTCTGAGAATTTACACAGGACCTCGTGAAAGAAAAATCGATGATGTTGGTGATGTATTTATAAATTTGGAAATCTTAAAGTGTTGGAGTCTTGAAACCTCAAGATGGCTGTTTAACACACAATCTTGCTCATAAACGCATCTTGGAGAATCTACCGAGCAAATATCAGGGGAGTTTCTCATTCTAATTCTTTTTAACCGTATTTTATGTTTTATATATCAATAAGGACGTTGTATAATTCAAGTGGGGGGATGGTATCGTAGAATGTTTACTTGTCCTATTTTTCACACTAAAATGCTTAAATTATGCTCAATTTTGTTTTCAAGCATACTTTTGTGAAATTACTTGATACATAACCGCACACAATAACCCTTGTTAGATATTGTGAGGATTTAACCCTTTCCATTGCCAAAAGTTTACCAAATTCTATAATAGTTGATGTGTGACTGATGATGTTGTAGACTTTAGAACTTGGCTTGTATATCACTCGAGACCACAATGATGAGTTACTATGATTAGATGGAGGTAACTTATTTAAATTGGTAGATCTTAGGTATTTACCAATCACCTTTTACTTGTTGCATTATTAAACTAACACATCTGGTTAGTTAACCTCCGTTTAAACACCTTTTTCCAGTCTCATTTTAGAGTGTTGTTACACTAGACAAACCGTAGACGAAATCCTTTAGAAATTACACCAACTATTTGTTTTGTTACACCCTTACACCTTAAACTACCCTGTTAGATTAAGTTTAATTTACAGTTACTAGTTGCTTAAAGTGTAAAGTTTATATTTCCTGAGTCTTGTGTCATTTTTTATCTTTGGCGTGGTTGGAAATTTGCACATTGCAAATTGGAATGTATATTAGTAGTCAAAACTCAAGTGATTTTATTACGTCAACAAATCTATTTGGTGAATCCGAAAAAGATAGGAAACTAGCGAAGAATTATCCGAATGTAGTATGACGTGAAAATGGTGATGAAACTACGCCAGAGTTGAAGATAGTTTTGAAAAAAAAGTGAAGAGAAAAGAAAGTTGGAAGATAAAGTTTCGCAACTACTCGAAGGAATACATCAGGTATCAATTATTCGTTGATACGTCTAAAAAATCAACGATGTAGAGTATTGTACAAAGTGGAAGATATCGCCACTTACCTTGTAGAGTATGTAAAGTTTTGGGATGATTGGAAAGTTGACCGTTACGGGAATGCCAACTTTGGTTGTTGTTTTTGATCGATGACTAAGACGTTGTAAATAGTTGTGTCTTTATCATGGTAGTGTCTAGCAACTTGTATCTTAAGTCTTAATCTATTTGTTTCTTGATTTTAATTGAACAACAATTTACTTGCCTCTCACGTAATGATTAGCCACTGGTTTTTAGCTTGATATGATGGAATTGTTCGAGCGTGCATGTCTATTCCATTGTTACGGCCATGTATGCATTTCTTAGTTGCCTCGTTGGTTTACGACTTTTGGTGAAAGTTAGAAGGTTCCTACCCTATATCATTCTTCATCCTAAATCGTTGGTTAAATTCGAATGGGGATGTGATCGAACACACATGTCTATTCTGTCGTTACGGCCATGTATGTGTGCTCAAGCTGCCTTGTTGGAATGGTACTTCTGGTGAAAGATTGTAGATTGATCAACCGTACGCCTTTCCATACAAAAACCTATATTTACCTTTATAAACTTGTTACTCCTTAGCTTTAGTGGTGGAGATGTGTATCCTTGCCAAGCTTATGATAGAATACTCGTCACGACCGAGCAATTGAGCGAATTAGTTACATGTTACATTAGATTAGTGAGCTGTATTTGAGTGTTTTCTACTTCCTATTTCATGAGGTTTTTGGTTTTTGTGTACTTGTAATAGATCAAATATAATGCTTTACCGGGAAAATATCCTTAGGGATACATTTTTATAAACTTATATCGGCAACTTGAAGTGACATGTAGGATATTCATGTGGGGGATATTTATTGCATAAATAACATCAATTTTAATTGCATCCTTTATCCTAAGGATATTAACCCATTTTGTATAGTTATTGCAAAGAATTGTTACTTAATCGTTTATATTTGAGAATTGCAGTAATTATGGAGTAATTGGTGAAAGTTAGCAAAAGGCGCGCATTCTAGAGCTTAAATGAAGATATTTTGAAGATTACTATTCTAAAGACCAATACGCCGTATCCATCAAAGAAGATACGGCGTATCCGTGCCTGCACTCACCAAAGACCATAGAAGGATAAAGATGAATACGCCGCATCCAGAGAGACTCAATACGCCGTATTCAAGATATAATATTTAAATATTCTAGAAGATAACAGCGATGCGGTCCTACTTCCAAGCTATCCCTAATTACGTCGTATCCATCACTTGGATAGCAGATCCAACCGACTTCCACGGGCCCTTATAAATAGAAACTCAAAAATGAGTTATCAGTGTGCTAATCATATTCTCAATACCCAAACCATAAAAGTCGATTTTTTAGAGGAGAAAAGAGCAGAAAGAGGTCGGCAACGTTTTCAATTCCATAGGACGAAAACGTGTAATTCCATATACTCTATTAAGTAATCGTTCAGTTGTTTGGTATAAAAAAATTTCAAGCATACTTTTTTGAAATTACTTGATACATAACCCGCACACAATAACCCTTGTTAGATATTGTGAGGATTTAACCTTTCCATTTCCAAATGTTTACCCAAATTCTATAAAATATGAGTGTGCTGATGATGTTGTAGACTTTAGAACTTGGCTTGGTATATCACTTGAGACCACAATGATGAGTACTATGGATTTAGATGGAGTAACTTATTTAAATTGGTAAATCTTAGGATTACCCAAATCACCTTTACATGTTGCTTATTAACTAACTACACTGGTTAGTTAACCTCCCGTTTAAACCCTTTTTCCAGTCTCATCTTTAGAGTGATGATCCACTAGAACAACCCGTAGAGCCAATCCTTTAGAAATTACACCAACTATTTGTTTTGTTACACCCTTACACCTTAAACTACCCTGTTAGATTAAGTTTAATTTACAGTTACTAGTTGCTTAAAGTGTAAAGTTTATATTTCCTGAGTCTTGTGTCATTTTTTATCTTTGGCGTGGTTGGAAATTTGCACATTGCAAATTGGAATGTATATTAGTAGTCAAAACTCAAGTGATTTTATTACCGTCACAATTATTGGTGAATCCGAAAAACGAAGGAACTATCGAAGAAATTATCCGGAATTATTATGATCGTGAAAATGGTGAAACTACGCCAAGATTTGAAGAATAGTTTGAAAAAAAAGTGAGAGAAAGAAAGTTTGAAGATAATCGTTTCGCAACTACCGAAGGAATTACATCAAGGATCATTTATTCGTTGATACGTCTAAAAAATCAACGATGTAGAGTATTGTACAAAGTGGAAGATATCGCCACTTACCTTGTAGAGTATGTAAAGTTTTGGGATGATTGGAAAGTTGACCGTTACGGGAATGCCAACTTAGGTTGTTGTTTTTGATCGATGACTAAGACGTTGTAAATAGTTGTGTCTTTATCATGGTAGTGTCTAGCAACTTGTATCTTAAGTCTTAATCTATTTGTTTCTTGATTTTTAATTAACAACAATTTACTTCCCTCTCACCTAATGATTAGCCACTGGTTTTACGCGAATGAGGACTTGTTCGAGCGTGCATGTCTATTCCATTGTTACGGCCATGTATGCATTTCTTAGTTGCCTCGTTGGTTTACGACTTTTGGTGAAAGTTAGAAGGTTCCTACCCTATATCATTCTTCATCCTAATCGTTAGTTAAATTTGAATGGGGATGTGATCGAACACACATGTCTATTCTGTCGTTACGGCCATGTATATGCGTTTCAGCTACCTTGTTGGAATGGTACTTCTGGTGAAAGATTGTAGATTGATCAACCGTACGCCTTTCCATACAAAAACCTATATTTACCTTTATAAACTTGTTACTCCTTGACTTTAGTGGTGGAGATGTGTATCCTTGCCAAGCTTATGATAGAATACTAGTCACGACCGAGTAATTGAGCGAATTAGTTACATGTTACCACATAGATTAGTTGAGTGATTTGAGTGTTTTCATCTTCCTATTTCATGAGGTTTTTGGTTGTGTACTTGTAATAGATCAAATAAATGCTTTAACGGAAAATATCCTTAGGGATACATTTTTATAAACTTCTAAAGGCAACTTGAGGACAAGTAGGATTCAAGTGGGGGGATATTTAATGACATCAAATAACATCTATTTTATAGCATCATTTATCCTATGTTATTAACCCATTTTGTATAGTTATAGCAAAGAATTGTTACTTAATCGTTTATATTTGAGAATTGTAGTAATTATGGAGTAATTGGTGAAAGTTAGCAAAAGGCGCGCATTCTAAAGCTTAAATGAAGATATTTTGAAGATTACTATTCTAAAGACCAATACGCCGTATCCATCAAAGAAGATGTGGCGTATCCGTGCCTGCACTCACCAAAGACCATAGAAGGATAAAGATGAATACGCCGCATCCAGAGAGACTCAATACGCCGTATTCAAGATATAATATTTAAATATTCTAGAAGATAACAAGCGTGGTCCCTACTTCAAGAAATCCCTAATACGTCGTATCCAACACTTGGATACGCCGTATCCAACCGACTTCCAGACCTTATAAATAGAAAACTCAAAAATGAGTTTTCAGTGTGCTAAATCATATTCTCAATACCCAAACCATAAAAGTCGATTTTTAGAGGAGAAAAAGAGCAGAAGAGGTCGAGCAACGTTATCAATTCCATAGGAGACAACGTGTAATTCCATATACTTTAGTAATCGTTCAGTGTTTGGTATCATTCGTTAACTCGGTTAGTTTACCTTGGCAAAATAATTGCTCTTGTATTTATTATGATGTTTGAAGGCTAATACCTTTGGGTATTAGCCATTATTAAGAAGATCTAAATGTTTGGTATTTGTTTTTCTCGATTTCTTGATTTATCATTATATGCTTGTTTATGTTTATCATTTTATACTTATTTACGCGCTTTTATATGCGACTTGTCATTCAACTAGATCTGGTGAAGCGGACCAAGTTGATCTAGAGTCTAGGATAGCTCTCCATATAGTGATTTATACATCTAGAATTATAGTTACACAAATATTGTCCTTCTAAGTCCGTGTCTTGGATACGCTTCGGGCTTAACTAGTTAATTTGATATTGCCAATGGTTTATTAATCGTGTTGACTAGCAGGTGACCTAGATAATTCAACAAGTAACGTTTTGATTCCATTGGATAGTTGGACAGGTGGACTACTAGTGTATAAATTGCTATTAAGTAGTAAGTGGGTAAAGTCTCTATGATCTAGGGTTTAACAAGATCACCATTACTTTAATCCCTAAGATAGATTATAATCAGCAAATAAAAATGCTTTATGCGGATGCTTTAATTTTGACAGAATTAATGTGTCTAGGTCTTAGGATGATGTAACGCCTAAGTCTTAAGAATGATATGCACCTCGAGAGAAGAAATCATTGCACTTAACAAACAAACCAACTTTCTAATCGGATCAATAATGGTTAATACATTTTTCTTATATAAGGTTCGATCACTCTTTTATCTTTTGTTAATTAGCTTGTGTGGGTAAAAGTGCCTTGAATTGATTGTAGTCACCAACCAAACCGTGCCAGTTTCTCAAGCTGAAAACCTCCTTTTCTCGTTAGAATTAGGATTTAGACTGACATAGGTTTAACATAGGTTTAGAATAGAGTAGAATTAACGTAGAATAGATAACCAAGATATTAATTAAATTGATAGATTTAACCTCGCTTCAAGTGTTCAACACCCTACTTACCACGAAACAACTACCGATCGGGTACACTGCCCGTTAAATTGTTTTTTATGGTTTAGTCGGCAAAATATAAATTTAAAACTTGCATCAATAAAATATACACCACACAACGACACATCACTGTCAAACCAACTTTGTATAATCTCTTCAGCTAATGAGTTCTGGACCTACTTTTCTTTTCAAGCTTCTTGACCCTCCTTTTTAAACTAGTAATCTCATTCTGTTGAGTGGTCTTTGTCTTCTCCAAATCAAGAACCCTATTTTGTAAAGTGGTACATAGTGCCATCAATTCATTAAGTTTAAGTCTATCCTCATCACATCGAAGTGTGTTACCTCTTGCGAGCAGTGAATCATTAGAATGTTTAGATATACTCTCAAACCTAGTTTGAGCAGTAGTATCCCCCATTGTTTCTTGGCACCTAGGACCACCACCTGAAGTAGTTTCTAGGGAACTTGATTAATTAGGTGTTGCCTTAGATCGGGTCTTAGTTATGTTACCACTGTCCTGCTCTGCTTCTAAGCTAGAAGCAGTAGTGGCAGCCCTTACCAAACTATCACCTAACTCCTTATGGACAGCCTTATGATGCTCCATCAAATAACTACTTACTTATATCAAATTGAAATCGAAACGACATAAAGGAACGAAAGTCTCGCAACGACTTCCAAAATACGAAATATCCGAAAGAAATAATCAATAACAACATGACGAGGTAAAGGACGGGATAAACTTATGCTGGGCCTCGCTTGGGTTTGACTTTGCCTCCGCAAGAATCACCCGACTCCGCGGGTCCAGCCCTATTACGCGCATCCGACAAACGATCAACTATCCTATCTCCTTCGGTTCCACAAGAGGCTCCTTATAACGCTTAAGTCCAGTTGGGAAAACGGTTCCCCAACGAGACTTCTTACGGGTGAGGGAAAAACATAGCTAAAATACTAAGAAAGTAATACATATTATATCAAATAATGGTAGACAAAATAACTAAATGAAAACTTAGCAAAATATAAAATATATAAGCTATGCAAAAATAGAGGGGAAGCATAGCAGTTATAGCATTAAACACTTAAGCCCTAAATGCATCTACATGAAGGACCCCTAGGTTATAGTCTAGGCTCAACCACCTACTTCTCTATAACCAAAGGCTCTGATACCAATCTGTCACACCCCGCCAAGGCGGAAACGCGAGGCGTAAACAAGAATGGATATCATCACAACACATGGTGTCTATATAGAGAATACTAAAATGAAAACTAAAGTAAAGCAAAGACACAAAGTGTCATAACAATACCCAAAACCTAATGGTGTCTTTATTAATGAGAAAGAGGTCTCATCAATAAATGACATGCAGAACATAATCCAAACAATTCATGCTAATGCATTTATTCCCACAGAAAACATAAATAAACTCCAAGCACTCTACGGTCTTTTCTAGCCACTTCGCTCTAACTTAGCACCATTAAGCACACTAGAAAATGATGCTTAAAAACGTCAACACAACGGTTGGTGAGAGTCATAGGTTTAAGACACATAAATCAATCCTTAAAAAAACAAAACAATTTGCTGCGATTAAAATAACATATCATGGCAGAACAATTTAAGCTAGCTATCACATAGGCTATTATACAACTCACAATCAATCACAACGGGACGGAACGTGCCCACGATCCGCATAACAAAGCCTGGGGTAATCCATTACCCTCCGATCGGAATCGCACATTATGGAGTATTATTTCAACCCTCCAGTTAGATTTGGAAAGAGTAGAGTCACTACCCTCCAACCGGAATCACATTGAAATGAGATCTTATTTCAATCCTTCAATTAGATTTAGAATAGGTAAAAGCACTACCCTTTAACCGGAATCACACAGCAATCACAACAACATTAAGCATACCACCTATAATAACTACATAAACGTTCATGCCTCAAGTAAAACCACATAATCGCAGCGATTAAACACATTCAAAACATCTTTGCATCATTTCCATCCCAATAAAAAACATTAAAAAGTGGGACAATGAAACTCACCTGATGCTTAGCTTCCCAAAAGAATCCTTCAAAAGCTTCACAACATTTCACGGATAATCTAAACAATTAAGCACACAATAAGCTACCATAAATTAGGCATTCAACCCAATATGATGTAACCTCAACTATGATGGATATCTAAGCTATCTACCATAATTCTATACTTGATTTAAACCTTTTCCAACTCCTACATATGCCATTTACATTTCACTGCTACACTTTATATTTTCTGGTTTTGAGCAGAATTTTATACTCACTTACGCGTCCTAAACGTGCAACTTAAACACTTTCACAATTCAAACCAAAATTCACCATGCTACATATATGTCCTATGAACCTCTTATAGATCTCCCAAAGCCATTACCCTTTTACAAATACCCTTTAGAAATTCAGTAATCCAAAGTGTCCAGAATTCGTCTAGAATCTGACCTCTGAAAAGTATGGCACTAGCTGACCACTTTAGACCTCCTTTCATATTTAGAAAAAATTCAGGGGCCACACACAATATATAAACTAACTTCCATGTGATTTTTAACCTCTAACTAGATGTCTAAGTATTTTTAGAAAAATCAAAACCTAAACTGAAATTCGTCACTGTTTTACACACTGATTTTGTAACGACCTTTTGACCCAGTTCCCGACCATAAAAACTCACGAGGCCAACTTTTTTGGAAAGTAGAATCTCTGTGGTTATCTCCAGTATATTGTAAATTGTTTATTTGATAAATTATGATTGAGTTATGCTCGTTACAAAACTGCCTAAAATTCTACAGTGAATTAGATAACTAATTCGGGCGATCTAGACCCTAACCGACCAACCCAATCATGAAAACAATCAAACGAATGATCAAACATGATCTATTCATCATAAACTTTCAGAAACATAAAAACCCTAATTTATAAACCCTAATCCATCAAGCTTAGATTACAAGAATTAAAATTTAACTAGAATTAATCAAAGGATTAGAAAATACCTTAACCAAGAACCCTAAAATTTTCTCTTCTTCTTCTCTTGTAAAAATCGGCCGAACAAATGAGGGGAGGGTTAGGGATTAGTTTTGTATTTATAAGCCTCCTAAGAGATCCTAGATAAATACTAATTATAATTTGTTTCCTATTCAAACTCTTTTTTTTCTTTCTTTTTTCCTTTTTCTTTAAATCGGCCGATTGGCCTTGTATTTTTTTTATTATTATTAATTACATAATTATTTACAATACCTTAAATTTTTATAAAAACCTAAGCTTATTTGCACATACCTTTTTGCTTAAACGCAATTTACTAGACTTTTAAAAATAATTAACTTTCCAAAAATACTTTTCATTTTACAAATTTACTTTCTAAAAATAGAAAGTCTTCCAAAAACTCTCATATTTTAACAAACTCATTTCTTTCACAAATGACACACTTCCCATTTTAATCCATCACCTAGACATCCACATATTAACCAAAACAATTCTCTCAAAATACCCAATCAATTTCATTATCACTATAAGTGATTAAAATGAAATTTCTCCATCAAATAACTCATTTCTCTTAACCTCTAAAACCTAAACTTATCTTAAATTACTAACACAAAAATACGTATACGTATAATTACTTACACATTTAACGCGAAACCGCTTCAATCACCGACATCATTTCTGTTAGCCTCACTTTTAGTGAAGCTGGCGTCTTACACGTGAATTGGATTAGTTTTGGACACTGCGTATCACGCAGGGGTCTTTTATGTTAACTAGGAATAGTTAGCTTTTTCTTCTTGTATAAATACCCCTCATGGCTCTCCATGAGGAGGTGGATGTTCATTTGTTCTTTTCATTAATCTAATATTCCATCTTTTAGTGTTCATCCCCTCTCTCTACTTTCTCTCACTAAAACTACACAATGATTTATCTTGTTTATTTTGATCAATCAAGACCTCCCGAAAGGTGTTTTTAATCCGTGTACAATTGGTATCTAGAGCTAACCGGGGGTGTATTGTATTCGTGTGTGTTGTGTTAGTGATTTTCGTTTTTTTTGTGCTTAATGGTTCGGCTTATTGAGCTTAATGTTTCGGCTTATTATTTTTTTCCATGCTTGTCCTAACCTTGAGCTTAAGAAAAAATCCACACGACGTGATACAAGTGACAAGAAAAAAATCAAGATCCACAAGACTCGGTGCAACCCGAACGAGTTCCTTC